>BQNB010160736.1:0-14765 GCA_026074375.1 Tanacetum coccineum
AGCTAGTTATTTCGTAGACGGCGTTTTTGTGTAATTCGCCATGCATTAGAATAGTACCTACATATACATCATAAGTGTGACAAAGCAATGGGTAGGATTGGATAGCTAGCAAGGATTAGTACATCCTAAGTGAATACGCTTCGTAGATTAGATTAAAAGTAAAATTAGATTAATTAAAACAAACCAATCTCTTCAAACCTGAGATTTAAATTGCTTTTATAAAATATAAAAACACAAAAAGAATCTTCCTTCAACCCTTAGACCTTTATGAACATTCAATCCGGACCTTCTCGCCTATTCCCCTAGAGAACGATAACAACCCCCGAGTCTTGCCTTTACTACTCTACAACGGTTAGGTGTACTGCCAATGAAGTTGTAAAACTTCTTGTTGAAGTCCTACGACGACCGCACATCAAAGTTTTTGGCGCCGCTGCTAGGGAATAGCGTAGGTTTCAGATTCTATCTAGCTTAGGTCTACTCACAAGATTCCTATCAAGTGAGATTTAAATTCTTGTTAATTAGCTTTCTTGTAGTCTATCTTTTCTTTGTGTGTTTGTTCGTAAATTTTCATCGACTGTTCCTTTCTTCATCATGGAGAACGCGAATCTACCATTGACTTTTGAACCTCCCTCACAACATTCGTTGGCAACCGACGTTGAACAGATGCTCAATTCTATGAGACACCAAGTCAACCCTCTTTTTATGAGGTAGCCTTTATGACGGGAAAAAATAGAGACTTTTGGCAAACGCTTCCCGAACCATCTCGACAAAGGCAATTTGATGGGATAATTTTAAGCTTCATGTGTGATCAAGAGGAGGAATTATGACAACTCGAAGAGTACATGAATGAGATTGATGATGAATTCATGCACTTGTCTCTGCTGGTCATAGAAATGGTCAAGGAGAAAATAAGGGCTCAGGAAAGTGAAAAAATTCAAAAAATTACAAAATTCCCCGATACAATGAAATCCGAATCCTTGAATACGTTTAGGTCTCTTGACACTAAAACCTCATCACCATATCCAAACTCCTCCCTACCAAATTAGCAATGTGTGAGGTACGTCCATACTATCTTCCTTAGTTCACCTCTTGTAAGGAAAAGTACATTTGGCCTTAAGCCTGGTACAAAGAATAACCAAAACTCCCTACAAGTCCTTTCATCATTTGAGGTATACACACCGCCCGTGACTTACCCGGAAGAAGTAGAAGAGACTATAGGAATCCCAATGGAGGTAGAACCTTTGGACCACATGAAACCAGAGGATCTAGGCTTAAATACTAATACTCATGACCTCTTTCTTAGTTCTAAGGGATTTTCTAGTGTTGATGAACCGGAGCCTCAACTTTTACCTAATTTCTCACCCTTAGATGTAAATCTAGGAGACAAAAGAGGAACCGACCTACCCATCAACCTATATAGTCCGGGTAGTTTTAGGATGAAGGTAGTAAAACCCTTGACCATTCACACACCGCCTTCACCTCACGTGACATACTTCTATCTAAATGGTGTGTATCGCTACTATCACCCGCACTTAACCTTAAGTGTAGGGGATACCCACCTATTACGCGCAAAATAAGCATAGAGTCAAGCTCGTGACTCGAATAAAAACAAGCGCGTATTAGGAGGCAACCTAATCTTTTATACGAAAACTCAACTAATGGAAGATGAACATCTCAACTTCCCCCGAAGTCTAGGACGCATGCCCTAAGCATGTCTTCTAAAGTCTAAATTGTACGCACACTTTGACCATCGGTCTAAGGGTGGTAAGCCGTCTAATGCCTCTTGCATTGACTGCCAAAACCTTGACGTGAAGCGACTATCACGATTAGATATGATCGAGATCGGCACACCATGCCTAGCAATAATCTCATTCAGATAGAGTCTAACCAACCTATCCATCTTAATCCTCACGCATAGGTAGAAAATGAGCAGACTTAGTCAATCGGTCCACAATGACCGAGATTGTATCATGCCCACTACCAGTCCTTGGTAACTTAGTCACAAAA
Organism: Tanacetum coccineum; assembly: GCA_026074375.1. NCBI lineage: Eukaryota > Viridiplantae > Streptophyta > Magnoliopsida > Asterales > Asteraceae > Tanacetum > Tanacetum coccineum. Next base: position 2,008 of record BQNB010160736.1, read on the forward strand.
TCCATTGTTATCCCTTCCTATTTCCATTTGGGAATCTCAGGTTGCTGAAGCAAGCCAGACGACCTTTGATGCTCAGCCTTAACCTTCAAACAAGTCAAACACCTACTCACATACACAACTATATCCTTCTTCATTCTCGGCTACCAATACCTATCTCTAAGATCATAATACATCTTATCAGCTCCTGGGTGTACCAAGTACTTTGACTTATGGGCTTCATCCATTATCAGGGTTCTCACATCACCCTTCAAAGGATCCTATATTCGATCCAGGTAGTACAAAGCTCCATCACTCCTATGTTCCATCATCTCATCTAAACCTCTTTGCAATCTCGTAGACTCATTACATGCCTCTTCCTGAGCTGCCAATATCTTACCCTTGAAACTCGACTGAAGAATCATATTCATAGCTCTAACTCGCTTAGGTTTTACTCTCTCCTTCCTACTCAGTGCATCAGCTACTACATTTGCCTTACCGGGATGGTAGCGAATTTCGCAGTCCTAATCACTAAAAAGCTCTATCTAGTGACAATGTCGCATGTTCAATTCCTTTTGACTAAAGATATGCTGGAGACTCTTATGATCGGTATATATAACAATCTTTGTCCCATATAAAAAATGTCTTCAAATCTTAAGTCCAAACACAACTGTTCCTAGTTCCAAATCATGGGTGGTATAATTCTTCTTATGAATTTTTAACTGCCTAGACGCATTGGCTATCACCTTACCTCTTTGTATTAACACACAACCTAGTCCTAACCCGAACGCATCACAATACACTACAAAGTCTTCCGGTCCATCGAGGAGAGCTAGAACAGGCACATTACACAACTTATCCTTCAAAGTTTGAAATGCCAATTCCTGTTCTTCACCCCAATTGAAAGTCTTACTTTTCTGAGTCAAGATAGTTAGCGACTTAGCTATCTTAGAAAAGTTCTCAATGAACCTACGATAATACCTTGCCAATCCTAAGAACGAACAAACAAACTTCAGTCGGGGTTCTAGGGGCTTCCTAATTCTTAACAGCCTCAATCTTACTAGGATCTACATGAATCCAATCACCATTAATCATATGCCTAAAAAATTGTACCTCTCGTAATCAGAATTCACACTTAGAAAACTTAGCATACAACTTATCTTTCTTAAGCAGTTCCAAGACTAATCCTAGGTGTTCCTCATGCTCCTTCCGAGTCTTAGAGTAAATTAGGATGTTGTCTATGAATACTATCATAAATGTCTAGATAAGGCCTACATACCCGATTCATTAAATCCATAAATACCGCTGGTGCGTTAGTCAGACCAAAAGGCATTACTGTGAACTCGAAATGTCCATAACGAGTTTGAAATGCAGTCTTTGGAATGTAATCCTCATGCACTCTCAGCTGATGGTATCCAGACCTAAGATCTATCTTAGAAAAGTACTATGATCCTTGAAGTTGGTCAAATAAGTCGTCTATCCTAGGGATTGGATTACGATTCTTGATGGTCAACTTGTTCAACTCTCTATAATCAATACACATCCTAGAAGAACCATCTTTCTTCTTCACAAACAATATCGGTGCTCCCCAAGGCGACGAGCTTGGTCGAATGAAACCTTTGTCCTGGAGTTCCTTGAGTTGTCCCAAAAACTCCTCTATTTCAGAAGGTGCCAATGGATAGGGAGATTTTGTAACCAGTATTGCTCTAGGGACTAACTCAATCCAAAATTCGATCTCCCGAATAGGAGGTAATCCTGATAAAGCATCCGGAAATACCTCGGGAAAATCTCTCACTACCACAATCTCTTCTTGTTTCTTTTCCTTAGCCTTAACACTCATCAAATGTCTCACTTTCTCTTTCGGTCTTTCTCCTAACACTCTAAGCACCTTGCCATCTAGTAGTGGTATCCTAACTACTTTCTCATGACAAATTATCTCAGCCTGGTGATTAGACAGCCAATCCATGCCTATGGTCACATCAAAACTTCCACTTCCAAACGGTATCAAGTCAATGTCAAACACGTGACCATCTATTTCTAGTTTGCAACCCTTGATAACCATATCAATCTCTACTAGCTGCCCGCTAGCAATCTTAATTTCATAACTGAAACCTAATTTATCGGGCTCTATGCCTAACAGAGGTACAAAAGTAGTGTAAACAAAACTATAGTCGGCACCGAAGTCAAATAAGGTAGTGGCATAATGATTATTTAAAGTAAACATACCTGTCACGATGTTCAGGTCCTAGCGAGCTTCCTCTGCTCCCAACATGAATGCCTTTCCCCTTACCTGATTCCTATGGTTCCCACGACCCTGACCCCCATCATTAACTAAAGCTTGGTTTGGACGGTTTCCTCCTGGACCTTGTGCTCTAATCAACCTAGGATATGCCAATTTGTAATGATCGAGGCTTCCACACTCAAAGCATGCTTCACAAGCAGCTGTTGGGTTCCTCACATTCACCGGGTTTACATTCCTAGGCACCACTCTACAATCCTTTGCAAAATGACCTGGGCGGTTACAGTTGAAACATGTGCGACAAGGTGCCCCAGATGCATGGTAAGAGTTACAGGTGGTACACTTTTGTACCGTGCCCGCATTCTCTCTTCCTACAGGGTTGGTGGTTGTGGCAAAGGCATTTCCAGTCCTGGTCCTCTTATTGTCATCTCTCACATTCCTATCCTTACTATGTTCCCCCACATTTTATCTCTTCTCGAGGTTCTATTTATAGATCCATTCCTAAGGGCTTCATCAGTCAATGTGCCAGCAATATGCACAGCCTTTTGGATGGTCTTTGGCTATGTTGCTGCCATCATTCCTCGAATTTGTGGAGCAAGGCATACACATACCTTTCAATCCTCTTACTTTTCGGGGTTACTAAGTGAGGAACTAACCTAGCCAACTCATGAAACCTATCAGTATACGCAGCATAGCCAGCCCCGACCATGGCATGATTCCATAACTGAGTTTCCATCTTCTGCATCTCAATACTAGGAAAAAACTCTTCCCTCATCAATACCTTAAAGTTATCCCATGACATACCTACAGCAACCTCTCGACCTAATGTACGAATATGATAATTCCACCATGTTAAAGCCTTACCAACAAAAGAACCAACAGTGTACTTCACTTTTTGGTTATCCCCACAACCACTCATATCCTGAACTGACTCCATCTTTTCAATCCAACGGGTGTAAACTACTGCACCTCCCTTCCCATCACACTTCTTAGGGTTACAAGCTAAGAACTCCTTATAGGTACAACCCCTGCGGTCGTTGTTCTCAATGAAATTCCTAACATCACCCCTGGTGTTGTCATTGATGGCATCACAGTTTTGATTCCTAACATTCCCTTGACCTCTACCTTGGTCGCCTACTTGGGCTACAATAGTGGGATGTAAATTTGGCAACTGCTATGTAATGATGGTGGAGAAGTCGGGGACTCTGTCAACACCGTCATTCACCTCACTACCCTAACCACCTACTTGGCCATCTCGACCATCAATTCTACCATCACTTTAATCATCAGATGGACCTCTAGTTCTACCACCACCTCTACCAGCTCGTCCACCCGTTCCCCTCCCCCGTGATGCGGCAGCAGGTCGACCAGCACTTCGGGTCATCACCCTTGGCGGCATTATCCACATGAGGGAGAACATGGGCAACGTTAGGTAGGCAGGAAGGTTACCATATATATAGTAGAACTTAATATACTATAATATGCATAATACGGTCCTAAGGTGTCAACACCGATTTGCGTGAACGATATTACTAAATACGCGTGAGTTGTGATACGTTTATAACTACGATGGTCGATTAGTGTTAGATTCAACCCTTTATAAATATATATAAATAAATATAAATATATAATAAGGATCAAAATCCACATAATCAATGAAACCGGAAGTAGTATGTGATATTCCCGGGTCGTTTATCCCCAACGAGGCGTGAAATTGACGGTTACGTTATTGGTTTAACTTTTGGATGCTTGAATGAAAGAAAAGGATTTGATTTGGGTTTTCTAAATCCTACGAGAAATTATAAAAATTAAACTAAGGAAAACTTAAAAACTACGGGAAAACATAACAAAGGCACGTAAATTAACCTAAAACTACAGGAAATCATAAAAAGGCAAATGAATAACTTAAAAATCTACGGGAAGCATAAATAAGGCATTAAAGGAAAACCTAAGTCTACGGGAACAGAAAAATAAAGGCAATTAGACTTAAAACGCGAAAACGAGAACGGGATTTAAAACCCGTTCTTTAAAAACAAAATTTTGTAAAAATAACCCTACGGATGCAAATTTATTTTTCCTAGGTCCTAATTGATAAAATAAAATTTCCTAAAAAAGATTTATATTTTTTTGACTTTTATTTTATTTATTATGATTTAAAAACTGTTTTTAAAAGAAAATTTGATTAAAAATACTAAATAAAGTGGAAAAATTATGAAAAATTCATAGAAAATACTTTAATGTATGTTGGATTTAAGAAAAATAAAACGGTGAAGACAACTTATCAAATAAGCTGTCTTATAAGCTAAAATAACTTAAAGCTTAAAAGGGCCAAAAAGACTATAAAAATAAAATGTGTAAGATACAAATTGAAAAAGACCCAAGGGCAGTTGGACGAGTGTGGTGTGTGTGAGATGCTGGTTTACAAGGGGGAGGTCATGGGTTCGAACCCCATGCCTCTCTTTTTTTTAAAACATTTTTTTACTTTTTCTTTTTGCAAATCTATAAAGCAGACAAAAATAAACAAAATTAAAAAAATGTGACTTAAAAAGTGACTTTTTATGAAAAGCTAAAATAAGCTGGGAGATAAGCTAAGAAAACAACAGGTTTGGTTTTTTTACACTAAGGATTTAAGCTAAACTGGGGCATTTTTCTTAAGCTATTAAAAACTCAATAAGCTAAAAGCAAAATAAAAAAAAAGCTAAAAACAGACAAACTAACAAATCCTATAAGCGCTTAAGGCAAGAATAAAATAAGCTAAAAGGGGCTTAATGATCAAAGGCGGTGGGTAATAAAAGGGAAAACAACAGTCCAATAAGCTACTATTAGGGCTGATTAAAAGGGGCTTAATGCAAACACTAAAAGCTAAAAAATGAAAATCTGATAAGCAGAACTAGTGAGGTTCTAAATAAGCAAAACTCAAGCAATTTGATAAACAGAATAAGCCATAAGAAGCATGGAAAAAGCACTAATGCTTAAATCACTAAGGTAAACTAAGGCTACCTTTTTTTAAACTTTTAAAGACTAATAGGCAAAATAAAAAAGTAAAATAAGCAAATGCAGGCAACAAGCAATCATAATAAGCAAATAGGAATAAAAATAAACAAAAGAAATAAGCAGAAAAGCTTGAAAAAGCCAATAAGCAAAAATGGCTAAAACTAGTAATCAAAACAGCCTAGGGGTCATTTTTGGACTTATTTTTAAGCAATAAATGGATCCTTATGGCTATAGGGCTATAATGCCCTTGAAGCTTATCAAATAAGCTACAAGAACCATCAACTAAAAAGGATTTTAAAATTAAGATAAGCTAAGAAAAAGACCAATAAGTTGACAGTTTTGCCTTTTTTTTATAATAAGTCTTAAAGGCCAACAATTAAGCTATTTTGGATACAATAAGCACATGAAAATGGGAAATAAGCTGACACAAATAATACCTACACCTAATAAGCATCTAAGGACAAAAATTAAGCAAAGAAATTAAACTAAACTAAGCTAAAAAGACAGAAAACCTTAGGCCTATTACACTTACTACTTTAAGCTACAGGATGCATTAAGTCAAAAAGCTTAGAATAAGATAGGGGCAAAACTGAATAAGATAGGGGGGTCTCTAACTACACCTAATAGGCAAGGAGTATCCTTAAAGTAAAGCAATTACATCAAGGTGTAAGTAAAAAAACTAAGACAGGATATTACAAGTTTTGGGGAATTGGCAGTTCCTAAACCACTTACTTGAGGCATAATTATAAGCAAATGATAAGTTCAAAACTAAAAAACCAACCCATGAATCAGATAAACTTAATACTCTAACTTATCTATGCATGCCATAGAAAATCCGGACTTAACAAACATTTAGTCACTTAAATCTAAGATCAAAAAGGGCATTTGGACTTTTCCTACTAATATGCAACAAGAAAAAAATAATGACAAACCTTGCATTTAATAGAAAACAAAAGGAACATTATTAAAACTGGACTTTAGATACTGTATTTGCCACTAAAGGACAAAACAAAAAGATAAAAACCAATTTTTAGCCAAGATCAAGTGAAAGGAGTAAAAAGAGTTTTCAAACCAACAGACTCTAAGGAATTTTAGACAAACTCTTAAAACCTGATTTTAAGCTTTAAAATCTTATCAAAACAAGTTAAATTAACATAATAGACAGAATTAAAGTTGGCTTAGTTGTTCAAGATGATTTCATACCATTTTGACCCGTTTTGAAACTTTGTCACAAACACCCCTTTAACTTAGTTTTAACTATAACAAAGAAATTTAGACACAGACTTGGTATAACCAGATAAAAACTAAGTCTCATAAACATAAACCAACAAGTTTTATCAAGATTTGAAAGCCCAAATAGGCTAGAACACAGGAATAATTTTTAAGACAATTCAAAAGACAAATGTTGCATAAACTTAAAATTTCATTAAAACAATAAAAGATTACAAGATTCAAAAGTTAAAATGACAGAATTTTAAAGACAATAAAAACATGAAAAATAAAATTAAACTAAAACTACTCCTAGATGACTTTTTTTTTCTTCTGTCTTCTTTCTCTTTATATAAGTTGTCTAGGTCCTTTGTCTTTGTGTTTCTTGTGCTTGTTGTGTGAGTAGAAGCCATACATCAATCTCTGCCATTGATATTGCTTGGTGCCCAATCAAAACGATCATAACCCTTAATCTTGTTGTCTTTTTCGTTACCCAATTAGGTTGTAGAGGATTGCCAAGGTGTCATGGGGTAGGGATGGATGGGATAGTGATGTTTTTGGCTGGGGTAAAAGTTTTGGCTGTTTGCTACAGGGCACGTAAAATGGGAGAGATGTACAGGAAAATGGGTGGGAAAGTTTAGTGTTAGTTTAATTTGGGGGTGCAGGGTGAGATGTTTGGGGATTAGACAACATTGGCCCCTTTGTTTGTTTTGTTATATTTCACCACAAGTCCTTTTTGGATCATATAAGTTTGAGGACTTGCTAGCATTAGTCGTCCAAGGTGTATGGACTGTTTGCACGTGTGGTCCTTGTGATAACTAACAGCCTTGACAAGATGAGAGTTTGGGCTTAACGTTGTTAAGCAATTTCGGGTCAGGTTTTAAATGAAAAGGAAATGGGCTTTTTACTTTACTAAATAAACATATTGGACTGACCCGGCCCACTAAGATGGGTACGGGTCGGCCCATTTTATCATGATAGGGTTTTGGGTTTGTTTTTCCATGCTCTTTTCAATGCCGTATCCCGGGTTTGACTTTGATTTCGTCTTGACTTCATTAAATGCACAAACGTTGTCGAGTCGATCCGGGAATATCCGTTTTAGCTCTGTTTTCAATCCTTTTGTACCTTTGGCCTCTGTTTTTTGCGCTCTATCCAATTCCGCTCTCGGTTTTGTTTGGTTTGGCTTCGATTTTGTCCTTTAGTGAATATTCGGTACCTGCACTGTACAAACACAAAAACAAGCATATATATGGCATTTTATGTGTGTTTTTTGTCGTTTAGGGTTATTTTATTGAGTAAAAGGTATGTTTAATTACACACATACCAAAATCCTCCATACTAAACTATTGCGTGTCGTCACGCAATGCTATACGTAAACACTTAAGAAAACTAAGAATCTCAATCCCCCTCGACTAATAACCTCGAAAAGTAGCTAAGCGTTCATCAAAGGGAATTAAAGACTCATAAGTTTTGAAAAGCCCCGTTTTTACCATTCATAAATATATACACTTATTCCTACGCATATTTTTGTATTTCTCATTTTTCTCATTTTTTTGTACTTTTCATATTAAGCAACTAACTAACATATTTGACTTTCGTTATTTTCATAACCGTTAGGGATCATAGAACAAGATGCATTTCGATCCGAAAATGCCCCAAAAAAGGATAAATTCATCGTCCCTGACTTTTCACTTATTCCAAACTAAGCTTAAAACAAAATCACTGTTAAATACAAGAATGGATGCTAACACTACTCATATTTGCAACCTGTAAACTTTTCACTCCCGCCAATTATTATATTTAAGTGAATGTGCCATTTCGAATCTCAACTATGGATCAACGTTTTGCAAAATTTCTATGCTTCACGTTCCACCCGAGAATAATGAGTTTGAAGGCGAGATCATCTCATGTAGCGACTTTCGTCTCGGCACATCCCAACCTCATCGGCTAAGTGACCGGGCTTTTGACACCTCACAGAGACTAGTATCGAGACTCACGGGCCTTCGGTTTCAAAAACTCTTAGGTTTCCCGTATACACATAGCTTATTTCAAAACTTAAAATAGAATAGTCAAAGTTCAAAAGCATATTTAAATTTAACAAAAAGAGATCTATTTTTTAATTCACACTTAATATTAAATATTGATGCAATTGTAACCCTCGACCTTTTTAGAAGGCTGCAACATCGGTTGTGAGCCGGCAAGATACAACAAACTTTTATCAGCCCACAGTTTATATTTATTATTCATTCTTTTTTATATCATTTTTCATCATTCATTTTTTTTAATTTCACGATATAGAGAAGACTTCTTTTTGAAAAATTCAAGTATAAATTTGAATTAAGGCTAAAATTTTTGCTATATACTACATAAAATTTATTGATTTAAGTTTAATCTCTAAAAATAGCACGTATATTAATCAGGTTAAGAGCTTATGGGAGAAAAAGCCACAAACTACACACATGAGCTTGTAAGATTTCCAAATAATCCTTGTTTAGCATCTAACTCATACTTAACTCTATCATTTTTCGTTCTTTGCGAATATTCACGAACGCTTAGTCTAAAAGTTAAGGACCAAGCTAGAGCTCAACACGCTGGACCGAGTCAAAATTTATTCTTATTCTACCAAGTGGAAAAGTCAAATTGTGACAAAACGCATATTTTATTTTTGAAAATTTTTAAAATTTTTCATTTTTTTTGAAATTTTGGTGGTAAAAACGGGATTATGTGAAAACAACAGCTGCAGGCATAATCAAATCGATAGATCCCCCCCCCCCAATACTAGAATTAAACATTGTCCTCAATGTTTTAAGAAGGGTTTCTATGCAAATCCTAAGCCGTTTATTAAGTATGCTTAAAGATAAACGTTAGTCGATAAGATTTAGGATATTGGATTCCCAAATTGAAGCTGAGGATGTGAAGATCGAGTGATCGGAGGACAAAACCGCGAGCACGAGAGTCATCACAATCTGGGCAATCCTGGACAATAAACCACAAAACACAAAACACGGATAATGAAAGAGGCGAGCCTTCTCGCAACAACAAAACACTTATTCATTACTACATACTAAAGGATAAGCATGGGTTGCCACCCACGAAGAGTTTGTTTAAGGTCACTTAGCTTGACCCGATCCCCCCATACTTAAGCTTTGTCAAGGGGGATAGAAATAGGGATGGCGAACACCCAAATTAGGAGTGTTGTCTTCATGAATCAACATCGGGCTTTTCTGATGAAATAGCTTGGAAGCTTTAAGGCCCCGATGTGATGAAGAAGAATGAGATTTTTCTTTTGAAGCAAGAACATCGTGATTGAAAACTTTGTCTTCATTTTCGAATGAAAATGTAAGTAAAGTATCAATCACCGGGGGGGGAAGAAGAGCAAGAAATCTCGTAGATTCGACTTCAATGCATATCCCTGGATCGTAAATCTTGTTTCTATCTCCGGAAGGAGAAGAAATATCAAGATCGGATCTGAGATCATTATGAGAGGGAATGAAGTCGAAATCCAATTGAAGGGCGGGATGGGTGGGCAAAATATTAGGCACATTGATAAAGTGTAGAATACACATATCTATTTATGCTTAAAAAGGCCCAATTCGACCCAAAACGGATCAAAAATGGCAAAAATGTGCTTGTATCTGAGTTTTATGTGTGCAGGAATGGATATGTCAAATATTGCAAGAAATCAGTCAAAAACGGACACGAGAACGGATGAGTGATCAAGAAGCTAAAGATGACTAATAGAAAATCCAAAGCCGAAAGCCAGGAGAGATCATGCCTCGCAGCCTTCTACCAGTCAACTGCAGCCTAAACCACAGCTCAACCAAAACCAGGCTCAATTGTTGTCTAAAGTTCCAAGGGTCCCTCGAATATTCATGCTACTCTCGACGCAGCTACCCAATGTTACATTTTGATTTATAATAATGCTTTGCCATACACAGGGCCGCGCGAGGGAAATGTACATTATCTCATGTTACCAAGTGATCGCCCGCACTCGGGTCTTACCCGGGAAATGTCAAATAAAAACGTGGAATCCACATATCAACCAATCAAAGGCAACCCCCAACCCAATGAACCGAACCAACCACCCGCTGAGTTAACTCACTTTGATAAACTCATTTACGTTACATTCACCCTCATTTACCCCACAAATTTCGATTAAAACGCACACACAAACACTCTTGAACACACCATACGAAATCGCAACACCCATGAACCCTAGTTTCTTACTCACCACTACTCACCCCCTCACAACACTAATTAACCATGGGGTTAATGACCCTCACAATCCTAAACCCATCCATCGCTTTCAATTAACCCAATCCATCCACCCTGGCAAAATTGAGATGAATTCGCCAATTTTGGGTGATGTGACGTGTGCTGCGCGCAGGTCGAATACAATAAATATCTAAACACATCTCTTTCTCACGTATTAATCCCCGGGGGTTTACACATCTTTAATCGATCGATCAGGAAATTGACGATATAAAGAAAGAGAAGGGATGGGAGAGCCAAGATTGAACGAGAGAAGAAGGACTATAGATGATGTGGGAGGAGCTCCGTTGTTAGGGTTGTAAAATTACACCCCCCTTAACTTCCTGCCATACACGGGAGTAAGTTTGAAAGTAGTAATTTAAGTAGTCAAATTTTTAGTTTTACTTTTGTTCAGTAGTTTACAATTTTTTCGATTCAAAGTTGGTTTAGAATTAGTTTTTATGTAATTTTAATTTCATTTTCATTTTCGTATTGTAAGAGAAATTCTATTTCTAGTTTTTAAAATAAACAGGTCATAATTTCATAATTAAAATTGTGTTTCAATTTAAATTCTGTCGAAAATTTTTGGTTGTTTGTAGTTTGTCTTATTAGTCTAAAGCTTGGGTCCTATAATTAGGAATATGGATGGATGAATGAGACTCCAAGAGGTTTAGAGCTGGTCAGCGCCGGTTCCGGTTCACCCTCTATAGTTAGAATTTGGTTTGTCGATTTTCTGAGATTGAGCTTATGTGAAATATATGCCATAAGATCACAATTAGCCTGGTCGACTCCTTTCCTGTTCTAGATGGAAAGCAAAGGAACTTCTTTATCTGTTTTTACATTTGCTTCTGTTTCTGTTGTATTAATAAGCTGTGGTTTATGTGTTTCATAAGAAGAGTTAAATAAGCCTGTTGAAATTTGTTATCGTTGAATAAGCAGAATTTATAAAAAGTATTTAAAAAATCTCGTCATGTTTCTCTTTTAGTTTGCTTTTGGTTGATATAGTTGATAGGTATGATTACTAAGCTTCTAAAAGCTTATCACCCTAATAAGCCTTATTCAGCTATTTTAAATAAGTTCGTGTTAGTAAGAGTTTAAGTTTTATTATTCTTAAATAAGCTAATTATTTAGCATGATTTAATTGCTTAAGGTATGCAGGTTTGTTGGATTTTAATTAATGCAGGGACCTGTTTTGTAACTTTTGAAAGTTTCTGTTAGTTAAAGCTTTTCATAGTTAGTCCTTTTTACATTTACAACAGTTAGTTACTTTTGTTTTTCATCAGCTTAGTCAGGCTTTCCTTAATTACTTTCATCAGTTGTCTTCGTTAGTTTAATTGTTGTCTAGAAATTAGTCCCTTGAGGCGTTACATAGGGATCTGTTCTCTGACATTACGTCGCTCATAAAACTTTGTAGTGTTTTATTAAAACTTTTTAATTTTACCGCCTACCATTTATGTTTTGTTTACGCTACTCACTTTCTACTCCATGCGCGCGTTCTTACGTAATTTATAAGTTAGGTTACATAATAAAAATAGTTTAATTAAACTAATAAAATTTAGTTTTTTTAGTTTTAAATTAATTAAATTACAGTTTTTAATAAAATGTTTAATATTGGTGCTTATAATATATTAATTATTCCTGCTTTTCATGTACTCCTTTTAAAAAGTATTTTTATAGAATTTTTAGTTTAAGGTTTTATATAATTTTTTTTAAAAATTTTATTTTTCAAATTTCAGTTTTAAAACACTTATAATTTTCAAACCTTTATTTTTAATTTTCAACTTTAACTATAAATTTTAATCCTTTTAAATAGAAAAATTAGTAATAAAAAAATGTTTTTCTCATCTTTTTAAGTAATTTAGAGTTAATTTAGTTTAAAAAGTATTTTTCTTAGTTTTTATCAATTTAATTTCTATTTTTAGAATTTGATTTAGATTAAATAGTATTTAGTTCATAAAAAATCCGAAAAGCGTTTAAAAAATATTTTTCTTTTTCCTAAAATTTTCTTTAGCATTAATTTAGGTTTAGGAATCTAGTTTTCATTTTTAAAATTTAAATTGCATTTGTTTTCTTAAATGTCGCATTTTAT
>BQNB010160737.1:0-14765 GCA_026074375.1 Tanacetum coccineum
TTAAAAAAATCATGCATGCATAGGTATTATAACTAGTAAAATATAAAAAAAGGCAACACGGAAGCCACTCTTAAAAAAAATCATGCGTGCATAGGTATTATAACTAGTAAAATATAAAAAAAGGCAACACGGAAGCCACTCTTAAAAAAAATCATGCATGCATAGGTATTATAACTAGTAAAAAGTAGTAAAATATAAAAAAAGGCAACACGGAAGCCACTCTTAAAAAAAAGCATGCGTGCATATGTATTATAACTAGTAAAATATAAAAAAAAGGCAACACGGAAGCCACTCTTAAAAAAAATCATGCATGCATAGGTATTATAAATAGTAAAAAGTAGTAAAATATAAAAAAAGGCAACACGGAAGCCACTCTTAAAAAAAATCATACATGCATAGGTATTATAACTAGTAAAAAGTAGTAAAATATAAAAAAAACGGAAGCCACTCTTATAATTAAGAGAGCCATGTTTCGATCTTGGACCTGTGGGTTATGGGCTCACCACACTTCCGCTGCGCCACTCTGATTAGTTGATTATGTTTCTCCAATAATTTTATAAACAGTGTTTTGAAACCCGGTTCGACCCGGCCGGGTCAACCGGTTGAACCGGTTCCGGCCAAAAAAACGGGTCTAATTAAACCGGGTTTCATATTTTCGAAACCCGGTTTGACCCACCGGGTTTGACCGGGTTTGGAGTGACCCGGGTCATGAGACCCGGCCGGGTTTCGGTTTTTTCATAAATAAAACATGTTAATTGTATATATTTGCGACGTAATTTTAATTTTACATGTTATATTTGTTAATAAATAGTTTTTAGGCTTAATATATGAAATATTTCATGATTTATATACATACTTTCTTTCTAATTATTGAAAATATATATATATATATATGTATTTTGGAAAACCGGGTTGACCCGGCGGTTCAACCTGGTCGATTCAAAACCCGGTTTTCAAAACATTGTTTATAAATACAAACCGTAAAAAACAAACAGCCAGCGTTGAGTTTATTAGTCAACATCTTCATATCTCACATACACACAGACAGAGTCACCAAAACACAAACATAAATAATCAAAAATTTGCAAATTAATTAGTAATTAATAAAAGAATGAGACGAAGAGCAGGAATCGGTGGATTACAAAACGCAGCAGCTGCTAGGGTTTGTATTATTTTTATTATTCAATTATTGTGTATAATTTGATTGATGGGGATGATTATATATATATTTAAACAGGATCAATATCGATTACTAGGAGAAAATGTAGCCAAATTGAGAACCGATTTAATGAAAGAACAGCTGTCCACTTTTCGTTCCCAGTTAGAAGACTTTGCTCGTAAACACAAGGTGCTTTTTTTCTTTTCAATAACATTGGATGTCTTAATTAATACGCTAGTATTACCGATGACGAATACTTTGTAAACATAGGACCCAAATGCTACTAATGATTACTTATGTAGAGTAATACTTTTGTTTATCTGCATATTGCGGTTTTAATACTTAGGCGTTATGTGTAATCTGCAATACCATGTTAAAATCAATAATAATGCATTGTTCCAAAAACAAAGTAAAATCAATAATGCTTTTGTCATATTGTGCGCGCACCTGCAGACATAGGAGGGGAAAACAAACACTCTTTTTTCGAAATGTCTGCAACGTCTGCCCACGTACGGACATTCGAGGCAAAAAAGTACTTTTTAGAAAGAAAAAATAAACAAACACCACTAATCAGCTTTTCACGTTCTGATGATAATATGCATTTTTGTCTTTGGGTAGAGTGAAACAGCTTAGGCTTATTAGTGAATATAAGTTTTTTTTTTCAACTTATGTTAAATAAGTTGATATAAATCAATCCAGATATTATCTTACAGATTGTGTTTTGACACAGCATAAGCTAATAAGTTATTCTTTTTTTAACCAGGCGTAAGCTGTTTAAATAAGCTTATTCGAACACCCCCTAAGCTGGGCCAAAACAATTTTTTTTTAACAGCTTAAATAGGTTGATAAGGAGAAGCTGTTTTGCCTCTATTCAGACACTCAAAACTGCTTATTAGTTGTATCAAAATGCAATAAGTTGTAGAGACACCCCCTTATTCAAATTTCTTATCTGATCTGAATTATGTTACCACTTAAATGATTAAATGAGTAGAATCTTCAAACACTCAAACAACTGCTTATTTGATTTCCGCATTTTGTTACAGTTGATTATTTCTAAATACGCAAATAATTTGATTGAGCAATCTCAGACATCCCTTTAGTTTTGTATTGCATAGCTGTATAACTATAATAGAAGTGACAGATGCTTCATAATGGAAAGAATAGTCAACAGGAAATGTAGTGAGATAAATCAAAGTTGTGAAATCTATTGGTTATTCATACTTTCTTATGCTTAGTGCAGAATGATATTCGCAAGAACCCTGCTTTCAGATCACAGTTTCATGAGATGTGTGCCAAAGTAGGAGTAGATCCACTCGCTTCAAATAAAGGTTTTTGGGCGGAGCTCTTAGGGATTGGTGATTTTTATTATGAACTTGGTAGGTGTTTGTTGTTAATTCTGATAAATCTGCTTTAAAGGGTGTTTGATGCTGCGAGTTGTAAGCGATTACCTGAGTACAAGTCGCAAATATGCAGTTTATAGTGTTTGAGTGTACCGAAACTGATTCTAATTATCTGATTTACTAAAGGGTAAAAAAACACTTATACAACTGATTCTTAAAACTTCAAACAGCAGATGAACATCCAACCACTCTCTTTTGCACCCTGTTTTATTCGGATGCTTATCTGATCTTATTATTCCACATCGCATTCTTGCTTACAAAATGCAATGCCAAACACCCTCTAAGATGTGACCGTTGATATTTATCTTTATTGTTGATCTTGTTAAACTAAGACATGACTATATTTTGGATAAGACAAACATTTGATCTATATATATTATCTTTATTTTCGGCATAGAAACGAATAACTTTATGTTTATTTTTCAACATAAAAACAAGTAAACTGATATTGCTTGTCAGGGGTGCAAATTGTTGATATATGCTTAGCCACTAGACCCCATAACGGGGGTTTGATCAATTTGGAGGAACTCTGCAAGGTTCTAAGTCAGAGACGTAAGGGTGCTCGTGAGGCAATTTCTGAAGATGATTGTTTGCGTGCAATTAGTAAACTGAAGGTACTGTGTTTGTATTATATAAACACTACTATAATGTTATTAAAAAATGTTCTCAACTTCACAATTTACATAACTAAGTCCTTGGATATTGGAATGTTTTAAAGAACTCAACATTAACATTAGCACAGTGATTCAGGTGTTAGGGAGTGGTTTTGAAGTGATTACTGTTGGGAGAAGAAAGCTTGTTCGGTCTGTTCCGACTGAATTGAAGAAAGATCACAATGAAATTCTAGAGCTGTCCCAGGTTAGTTTTGTTAATTTTAAATTTATTCCCTCTACTCCTACTTTCTTGTGTCATCAAAAGGAAGTTTTCTTAGAAAAAACAATTTACAGATATTTGTATGCTTTTGTAAGGAAAACTGATACCTTACTTATGTCATGCTAAGCTATGTAAATGCTCCACAGTCCACAGACTAATTATGTAATAAGGGTGTCATGATTTGCATAGGATCTGGTTCATATTTTGAGTCATTTTTGGAAAGTTCATTTTTGAAATTTCACATTACCAACATGTAGGTCATTGTTGTTGGCTAGTTGTAAGACAAATGCTGGTAGCATAATCTAAATGTCTTAATCATGTTGCATAAGTGGCGTGTGTGCCATTGGAGTCTTCAATTACTCCTGTATATAAAGGGTTATATCAGCAATTTCAGTCGGTGCTGGTGCCTGCGGCGTATCAGTGACGCCTTCATTTATGTAATCATTTGAAAATTTATGATTCGGTACTTTTTTGCTGACGAAGTATACGACTTCTTCCTTTTTAGGCTCAAGGTTTTGTGACAGTTGAAGAAGTAGAGAGACGTCTATCGTGGTCCACTGGTCGTGCCACTGATGCCCTTGAAACTTTATTAGATGTGAGCATTCACTTTTATTAATATTCTCGTTTCCTTTTCATTTTTTGGTAAGAAATTTGGGGTCTCAGAGAAGTCTATCTCTGTCTACAGGAGGGCCTTGCAATGATTGATGATGGCCATAGAGATGGAAAACGCCGTTATTGGTTCCCTTGTGTGTCTTCAATCTCTTCCTTTGTGGCATCTTAGACTCTTTGATTTTCTCCACTTCTTTAGCGTTTTTCCACCTGAATGCTGAGAGGTCAGTTTTTAAGAGAAAAGAAAAGACCAACTGTGTATTTTTGTATGTGTTTATTGATCTGACAATATTCAATGTACAATAACCAAATTTCTGGCTTTGTATATTTTAAGTTTGTTAATCCTGAATTATTAATGAGAAAATCAAGCAAGTTAACACCATTTTTTTAATTGCAAAAACAGGACATATAAACTTCTTCATACTATTATTACGCGTGACTTTGGTAGTGTAAACTCAGAGCATTGAGAATCATTGGTAGTTAATGCCATTCATTTAGTATAGACAAAATGCTTTGTTTTTATTTTAATTTTCTGCCAATCCCATCTTGTTTGGAAGAAAATGTTTTGTCTTGTTATATGGCCCACTAGATTGAACGGGCAGTCAGATACAGCACGATCAATAACCTTTTGTATATCATTACCTTTGTACTTGTCTTTTGCCTGTGCCGAAGACGGAAGTGTGATTTTTCAGGGCTTTGGAGTTGGATAGAGCTACTGTCAACTGTGGAGGTAAAAGTCATCATACTTGGTTCTAACTCTGAAAGGGGTTATAAGCTTTAGAAACGGAAGACAATTGATGCTTTTATATACTTGTATTCTAAAATATACCGAGCTTTTTGGGTACAATCCATATTGTTATACAATCTAGTGCAGAACTACAATTTATGTGTAGGATGTGGGTATGTGGCTCACCACATTTTTTTATAGAGACAGCCCCAACAAGGTATTATTTATCTTAGTGTGTGTTTGGATTTAGCTTTTATTATGGACTTATTGGAGTTTGGAAAAGTCAATAAGCTATCCTTTGAGATTATCAACTTGGGTGCTGGCTTATTTAATTTGGTAAGCTAATAAGCCCATAATATGAGCTGATCCAAATACCCTCTAAATTTTGTGATTAATAGATGTTTAGCCAGCTCTCAAAAGTCTATTAGGTGGAGTGTGGTTGAAGGAAATGAGAATGAGGGAATGTGGTATGAATACTTATAAAAGGTTGTTAGGTATGGGTTGATAACTTGGAATGAAACCCACATATTTAGGCTTTTATCGTATCCATCAAGGGTGCTTCTATCAAACCCATATAGTAAATGCAGGTCTTGCCTCTATCTTGAGCACGAAATTCGCATTCACTTTTGTTTTTTTAGGAATTTAAATGAGTATGTATCGTTCTTGGTTGATCACAGTGATGTCGTATGATGGGAGAAAAAGGTGAAGATGTAGATTATGTCTAAAAATCTCAAAAAGCAGCAAACTAAAGAGTGGAAGGAACATATAACATGTCACCGTATCTTTTGACAATCGTAAGAATGTCATGTTTGATTCGGTTTGTAGCCTATTAAGGGAAATTCTTGATTGTAATGTGATTGGGTTGTTTAGCGAGGTACCTTAAACCGGATGCAATAAGGTGTGGTGATCGTGTTCCACATTTGTATACACTCTCACTACCAAACCTACATACATTCATACACACACAATAATCTTTTTTTCTTTTTCTCATTTGGTGAAACCAACCACCAGACCACCAACTTTTTGGTTCCTCATGCGTGCATAGGGGGATGTAACAATGGTTAACGCGTCATCGACTTATGGTGGTGCCACATCAGGCAATCGTGCGTGGACAATGCTCTAATTACGAGCAGTCTTACATATGTACATAATATGTGTGGTTTTTTTTTCATTATTGGTTAGTTAGATCAGTAACTAAATTATGTTTAGGCCTGTAGTTCAATGTTGTCATACTTTGATACAAAGGTAGATGAACAAATACGAATCATGACAGCATAAATAATGCTAAATACTAAGTAGTATTGTGTAGTTTAGTTTACCAAAATGGGGACAGTATAAAATTACTATATATTGCTAAACATTCTAAGACACGTGAGAAGTGTTCATAAGTTTCTAAAATTAGAGGAAACGAGAGGAGTTGGTTTTTCACAGCTTTACACAGATCAGAAGTTAGTAGTTATTTTCACATGTCACAAAAGTTATAAATTAGCATCTAGATATTTGAATTAGTCAAAACATTCAAAATTAGTCATATTTAATACATATAAACATAGAAGATTTTTTTGTTTCGTAGGTACGTCAATGATTAATAAAAGAATTGAAATATCTATTTTATTACAAGGAAAAAGCTGCTTGACAATGAAATTTTGGAATGCTTTCGTAAAGTAATTGGAGTTCTCGTTCCTTTTGGCTTTTTCTTATCTTGTTTCGTTTTTATTTAGTTTACCAAATGTTTCAAACTCCTTGATAACTTTCAGTTTGCACCTTGATAAATGAAAACTGTTTATCCAGGAGTGCTAAACATCTAAAAAAACTGGTAGATTTTGGTTTATTTTTCAAAGTTTTGATAAAAAGAGTGTGGTTAATATGTGTTAAGAGCGTTGGGTATAGTGGTGTCGTTGGATGATGTCATGAGCAAAAGTTGTGTCGGTTTCAAATTTTTTCACATAACATCAAAATCAACCACAACATCAAAACACCATTTCCTAATACAAAAGTGATGCCACGAATAATAGTGATGTCATGAGTCACATACACCTCACTAAAAAACAAAAAATAAAAAAATCTTACAACGTGAGCTGGTCTTTACAACGCTAACCTAGACCAACCGAGGTCCGTTGTGGATTCTCGCGCCATGACGCCGGCTCGTCGACAACGTGACACCATTATGCACTATACTCTAAGAGATAAGGTTTTAGTAATAAATCTAATATTTTTTTAAGCTGAAATGTTAGAATCAAAGTTAAAAAATGTATTATAATTTATGCTAATGTAAATATCATGTATTTAACATTTATTTTTTATATTTAAAATAACTAATTATATATATATATATATATATATATATAGTGATCTATAATATATATAGATATATAAATATATATTTATATATTATATATATCTTATATAGTAAGGGATCAAATTGAGAAAAAAACTAATAATGAAAAATGATAAAGGAAGAAACCACAACCACACATTTTAGATGCACATATAAAAATGCATGCATCTCCTCTTAAAATTCTCTTTCTTATTTAAAATGTGTGGCTAGAAATCCTTCTTATTCTTCTCATTATATTTTTTCTTCTCACTTGATCCCTTCCACACACACACACACACACACACACACACACACACACACACACACACACACATATATATATATATATATATATATATATATATATATATATATATATATATATATATATATATATATATTACTTTTTAAATGATCTTATCAATCATTCTTTTATTTAAAAATAGTTTAAAAAATGTGATGTATCATTATAGCCGAGAATTTAAAAGTAATTTCAGCTAAAATTATGTTCGATAAAATCATTCAAAAAGTCTGGACAAAAGTACATCAATCGTCCTTAGGATTATACCCAAAATACGCCGTTAGTACCAAATACGAAATAAGTCTGTCAATCGTCCCGACAGTTGGTTGTTTCTTATCGTCGGAGGTCTTTTTGACCTAACGATCGTTAGTCAAAGCAAAGAATCCTTCACGTGCACTTCACGTGAGGGCAAATTAGTAAATCGCCACCCCCCCCCCCAATTGTCGATGGTCCCAAATTCAAATTAACTAAGGCACAAGATCGAACCATCTTCTCAATTTCATTTCTTTAGAAAACTCACGATAATGAATTCACCACCAAACTCCGGTCTTCGATCCTGTAATCAAAACCCCAGTACCCAAAACATAGTTTCATCTCAAAACCCAACTGATAATCTGGTTAGAATAATACCCAGTACCCAAACAGAGTTTCATCTCACGACCACGTATACCAAAATAAATTAGACTGCATACAATCCCATCAAGTTACAACACAATAAACTAAAGTTATTATAGTTAACTAGTACAAAATAAAGTACACTTCAAAAGTTATCACACTGCCAACCAAAGCTAGATACTTAAGACTTTCTCTTTTAGGTAGAACACCCAACATCTGCTTGTATGGGTCCTGTTAATACAAATAATGTCTAAAAACGTTATTTATATTTTTCTCTTTTAGTGATTTTACGTTTTGAAGATAACAAAATATAAAAACATCTACGATAAAAATAAATGTTTACATGTTATTAGTCGTAAATTTTCATTTCGACATAAATCACTTAAGGTATGCATAAACAAATCACTAAACATGATTAGTGATCAAAGTTATATTTTTTTGTTTTAAACATTGCATTTTTACAAATGTAATAAAAACATTTTATAGAAATAAAAATATACAAAATATTTTTATTTATTAAAGAAATGTTTTATTTATTTATATAAATTCAAAAACTGGTTTTTCCTTCCAAAATAGAAAAATCTGGACCGGATAAACATTTTCCCAATAAAAGACAAAAAGATGAGCGTCTATCTAGGGACGGTCCCCTGATAGGTCAACGGCCCCCAGATATATCTGGAACCGTGGGACCATCGCCAGAAGACGTTGCTGTCTCTCTCTTGCCTATAAATATTGCACTATTTCCTGGCAGTTTTTCAACCTTTTGCACACAGTTTCTGTCTTCTTTCTCTCACTAAATTTATCTACATCTCTCTAAACTTTTGATCACTAACTTTCTTAATCTTGTTTTAAGTGATCCAATCTTTCTCTCCTTCCTCCCTCAAGTGCAAAAGAAGAACACTCGTATTCGTCAAGAAACGAAGTGTTGTAGATTAGTGATTCTCTCCAATCTTCTTCTAGATTTGATCTCTATAATTCCATTCTTGTGTATTTGTGTAGATTCAGATAGTGTATAAATCTGGAAGTGTTGATTGTGTGTCGGTTGGTATTTTAGGCCTTAAAATACATTAGTGAAGTGGTAGATTGTATCTAGCTAAGATTAGGACTCGACATTTAGCTTAGTGTCGGAAAGTGGTATAAGCGACGTGTAACGGTTTTTTTCACCGAAAGAGAGCTTGTTGACATAGTGAAATCTCGAGTCGGATACACGGGCAGTGGAGTAGGGCAGAGAAGAGCTTCGTAGCCGAACCACTATAATTCTTGATGTTGTGGTTTGATTGTTCTATCTCTTATCTCTTAACTTTCATGTTATATCTTGTAGTTACTATTTATATTGTGATTGTGTTGTTTGTAGTTAGATATATTATTTGTCCATATTGTTGGTTGATATCACATAAACTCGAATCATACATTTTTATAAGAAAAGTTTTAACAGGTAAACTATTCAACCCTACCCTTCCCCCCCCTTCTAGTTTCCATAATTGGTATCGAGAGCCAATGTCACTCAATATTTTTAAATTATATTGTATTTTAAAGCTTGGATCGATCTATGGATTTCGACAAATATCTAGAAGGGCAATCTATGCAAAGACCATCACTCTTTGAAAGCGATAGTTTTATTTATTGGAAAAATGGATTCGAAACTTATGTGAAATCAAAAGATCTTGATCTTTGACATGTTATTACTGAGGGTGATTTTCAACCTATTCAAAATAATCCAGAAACCAAACTAGATGAGGTTGTCCCTTTTGAAAAATAAAACGATGACCTTAAAAAGAGACTTGCAAAAATAACGAAGCTAAAATGGTTATTTACAATGCTTTGCCTAGGAAAGAATACGAAAGAATTTTTATGTATAATACAAAAAAAGAAATTTGGAAAACCTTGTTAATCACCCATCAATGTAATATTCAAGTCAAAGATAATAAGATTGACCTTTTGGTACAACAATATGAACAACTCGTCATTTCCGAAGAGGAATATATAGATAGTGGTTTTGCTAGATTTAATACTATTATTACTAGTTTAAAAGCTCTTGATGAAGGTTACTCTAGCAAGAACTATGTTAGAAAGTTTCTTAGGGCTCTACATCCTAAATGGTGAGCAAAGGTCACGGCGATCGAAGAGTCGAAAGACTTGACATCACTATAACTTGATGAACTCCCCAGGAATCTTAAACTTTACGAATTGATCATCAAGAAAGATTCTGAAATAGTCAAAGGTAAAGGAGAAAGGAGATCTCTTGCCTTAAAGGCTAAAAAGGAATCTAGTGATGAAGAAACTTCAACTTTCGGAAGTGAAGACGAAGAATACGCCATGGTGGTTAGAGACTTCAAGAGTTTCTTCAAGAGAAGAGGTAGGTTCGTGAGACAACCACGAAATGACAAAAAGACATTCCAAAGAAGCCGAGACGACAAGAACGACAAAAGTAATAGGAAGTATTTTAGATGCGAAGACCCGAATCATCTTATCGGAGAATGTCCGAAACCACCGAGAGACAATAGCCAAAGGGCTTTTGTCGAAGGTTCTTGGAGCGATAGCGGTGAGGAAGATGATGAAAAGGCTAAAGACGAAACATGTCTCATGGCTCAAGCACTGAGGCATGATAGGTAGTTTATTATACCTAACGACAAGTAGGCCTGATATCATGTTTAGTGTCTGCCTTTGTGCACGCTTCCAAGAGAATCCTAAAACCTCTCATCTTGAAGTGATTAAGCGTGTCTTTCGATACATTAAAGGCACTACGCACTTAGAATTATGGTATCCTAAGGGGACCGACATAGAAACCGTAGTATATGCCGACTCTGATCATGCAGGAGATTATGTAGACCAAAAAAGCACTAGCGGTATTTATACGTTCGTAGGATGTTGTCTAACATCGTGGTTCTCGAAGAAACAAACCGCTCTTGCTATATCCACGACCGAAGCCGAATACGTAAGCGCCAGATAGGCATGTCAACTAGCACTATGGATGAAACAAGCTCTTATCGACTACGACATTCGACTAGACGACGTTTCGATCATGTGCGACAACAAATGTGCGATTGACCTAAGCAAAAACCCTGTGTAACACTCGTGGATGAAACACATCGAAATACGTTACCATTGTCTTCGGGACAATGTCCAAAAAGGAAATATCTCCATCTAAAAAGTCTCGTATGAAGATAACATTGCCGACATTCTTACTAAACCCCTCAAACACGAGTCGCTTAATTATCTTCGTCTAGGTTTAGGAATGGTGGAACACATTCCGTAAATCATTCTCTTCTTTTCTTCTAGTTTCGATTCTAGTCTATGTTCCATTTCATGTTTCGTGGCAACTTAATTATTTCACCCGAAATATTTAAGTATTTTTAATTAGCAAAATTAAAATTAAAATGTCACACCTTTCGGAAAAATTCGTCAAAAATCAAGCCAAAAAATCCTCTACTAGGGACGGCCCCCATAAACCAGGCGGCCCTCATATATTTGTGAGACCGTCGGCAGCCGGCTAGTAAAGGTATGACCATTTTTTTAAACACAAAAATAAACATCCCATTTCTTCTCCACACCAGCGCCGAACAAAAGAAAAACCACCCACCCTGTTAGGAACACGAAAGTGTCGGTCACTTCCATAGATAATTGTAGTTAGCTCGTTAAGTTAATTTTTAGAAACTTACTAGGCTAGTTAGCTAAAGCCATTGGACAAACCCATGAAGGCCCAAGCCCATGTACACATGTAAGTATTTATACACCTCTCCATGCTTTGGAGAGGTGGTTGGTTGTTTATTTTTCACACACTTATGCATTTTATTTCTATGTTAACTTTCTCTCTCTAAGTGTTCATCCAACCCACTCTCTCTCTAGAATCACCTCTATTTCCCTCTCATCTAGTATGTTATTAGATTAGTCTTCAATTAGTATCAAAAGCCGTGGAGTGGTGTGTTTAGTTTTTGTGTTTATTTTTTTTTTCGTGTGTTCTTGCAAAAATCGTCCTTTTCTTATTTATTTTTTCTTTGTGTTCGAAGCTATAGTGTACACTAAAGGATCATTTACTTTGGTAAATTTGATCTAGTATCTTTATGATATAGGTGTACAAGCTTAGAATCAAGAAAAATATCATTTTTGGTCATCTTTGTGTTCGAAAACTATATAAGGAACAAAATCTTGATTTTAAATTTTTTGGCTTAAAAACCTTTAAGTTTTCATTTTTTCTGTTCCTATAGGCTTAGTAACATTAGTTGTACAAGAATTTTTGCAAAACAACCATTAAAAAATGTCTTTTATGTTTGTAAAGGTTTGAGTTTCGACATAGTGGAAACCGAACAACTCACTGCTAGCTTCAACCGAACAACTAACTGACAGCTTCAACCGAACAACTAACTGGTAGTGTCAACCAAAAAATTGGCGTCTAGTGTCAACCGAACAACTGCCTTCTAGTTATAACTGAACAACTGGCTTCTAGTGTCAACCAAACAACTGAACCTAGTATCAACCGAACAACTGAAGTCAATATCAACCGAACAACTAAGCTAGTATCAACCAGACAACTCAATTTTAAAATTATACTATTTATTTCTTTGACTTGTAAAATCCCATGAAACATTAATTTGTTTTTCCTGGTTTTGTCAAGAATTGTAAAATCCCGTGTAGTTTTAAGCATTAAAACACTTATAAGATAACTTAATCAAACACAAATTCTTTCTACCACTGTTCGATCAAACAAGTAATCTTCTAACATACAAATTTCTCAATGACGACTCTTGCTGACAAAGCGATTCTTTCGGGTGCTGACAATCATCCACCTATGTTGGAAAAAGATATGTACGACTCTTGGAAAAGCAAAATAGAGCTATACATGATGAATAGACAACATGAACGAATGATCCTTGAATCCGTTGAAAATGGTCCACTCATCTAGCCTACAATTGAGGAAAATAGAGTGACTAGACCAAAAAAATATTCTGAGTTATCTGTTACATAAGCAATTCAAACTGATTGTGATATCAAGGCAACAAATATCATTCTACAAGGATTACCACCAGAGGTCTATGAATTGGTTAGCAATCATAAAGTCACCAAGGAACTTTGGGAAAGAATTCAACTTCTCATGCAAGGAACTTCATTGATGAAACAGGAAAGAGAGTGTAAGCTTTATGATGAATTCGATAAGTTTGCTTATAAGAATGGGGAAACACTACATGATTTCTACTTGAGATTTTCACTGCTACTCAATGACATGAACATCTACAATATGAAACTAGAACAATTTCAAGTGAACACTAAGTTTTTGAATACTCTTTCTCCTGAGTGGAGCAAATTTGTGACAAATGTCCAACTGGTTCGGGATTTGCACACAACTAACATTGATCAGCTTCATGCTTACTTGGGAAAACATGAATTTCATGCAAATGAAGTTCGTTTAATGCATGAACGCAACTCAGATCCGCTTGCTTTGGTTGCAACCCGTCAGATGACCCAGTCTCCTTATCAAACTCATTAGAACTCATACCAAAACTCTTAATTTCAACCACAAGTTTCACTATATCAGTCTCTACGGCATGGTTCACCTTATCAGTCTCAACAATACTCGAACAATCAATCATCAACACCTTTTTCAATCACTTATCCATCCAATGATTATCAATCATCAGTTCACCACAACGTTTATTCTCCACCATCATCCATCCCTCAATTGGAATATGCTCCCACAGTTAACCAACAACCTGAATTTCTCCAACTAGACTCGGGTGTAATTGTTCTTGTGTTCCAGAAAGGTAATGATACCATTGATGCCATCAATCACATGATGACTTTCTTGACTGCTGTTGTCACTTCCCGCTATCCTACTACCAATAACCAGCTCAGGAATTTGTCAAACCCTAGGCAACAAGCTACCATTAATGATGAGAGAGTGACCTTACAACCAGTTCAGGGGAGACAAACTTCTTTTGTTGCGGGTACTACAAGGACCTACACTCCAGGAACGAGTGGAAGTAATTCTAGGAAACAAAGGACTGTTATTTGTTACAACAGCAAGGAGGAAGGACACATGTCCAAACAGTGCATTAAACCGAAAAGGAAAAGGGATGATTCATGGTTTAAGGATAAAGTGTTGTTGGTTCAAGCTCAAGCAAATGGTCAAATTCTACATGAAGAAGAGCTAGCATTTTTGGCAGATCTAAGAATTGCAGAAGGTCAAGCCACACAAACCGTCATTACTCAAAATATTGCTTATCAAGCCAATAATTTAGATGCATATGACTCTGATTGTAATGAACTCAACACTGCCAAAGTTGCTCTCATGGAAAATTTATCTCATTGTGGTTCAGATGCTCTTGTTGAGGTACACAATCATGATAATATAGATAACAAAATGATTAATCATGTTGTGCAGGCGACGTCGTCTTCTAAACAGTCGAATGTTGTGAACCATTCAAAGACTGAAATAACTAGTGATAGAAATATCATTCCTTATACTCAGTATGTGATAGAATCATAATAGGCAAATGTTCATAATTCTAACTCATCTGCACAACAAGATGCACTGATATTATCTGTCATTGAACAACTGAAAACCCAAGTAGCTAATTGTACCAAGATAAATCTGGACAATAAAAGTATCAATGATACTTTAACTGCTATAAGGAACATGTTAATATTTTGAAAGAAAGACAAAATGTTAATTTAAAGAGTAATGATAACGTTTCAGATTCAAGTGCACAGTCTGTAGAGATTGATCGTCTTAAACAAACTCTTTCTGAACATTTAAAAGAAAATGAATC
>BQNB010160738.1:0-14764 GCA_026074375.1 Tanacetum coccineum
TGGTAAGTCTAATATCAGGATTAATAAGATCTAAGCCACCCTCTATACTACCAAAATATGGGGATCAATAAAAGGCTATAAGGATATCCAACAGAATCATAATTGAACTGGAAATCATAATTATAACAATAGTAAATACATGGTTAGGCCAACACTAGAAGTGATTAGCCACTCATAGTAACAACAATGCAAGAATTAATAAATAAAGACATGGATTTAATCATCGTTATTCTTACAGTGAATGCTATGAACGAATAAATACAAGTAATGCTTAAAGTGACTTCTCCCTTGGACCTCCTGATGAAATGCTTCGGACCTTGGGGTTTGGTCACCCCTTGGAACTGTGTGTTTGGTTGTGGAAGTAAGTGATGATGAAATGAGCCGGAGGACGGCTCTATTTAAAGGCTTCGAAAGGACGGCTCTATTAAAATAAAAAAAAATTAATTATTTTTCCTTTATTATTGCTTGTAAACTGAAACCAAAATAAAAAAAAATGAAATTTTTTTTATAAAAAAAATGAAACCGAAAATCTTTTTATTAAAAAAAATGAAACCAAAAACGAAAACGAAAATTTTAAATTTTAATTTTTTTATTTCGGTTTCAGTTTACGAGCAATAATAAAAAAATAAAACCAAAAATTTAAATTTTTTTTCTTTATTATTGCTCGTAAACTAAAACCGAAATAAAAAAATTAAATTTTTTAATTTTTTTTATTTATTATTTGCTCGTAAACTGAAATCGAAATAAATAAAATTAATTTTTTTTATTATTGCTCGTAAACTGAAACTGAAATAAAACAAAAAAATTAAAATTTTTTTTCTTTATTATTGCTCGTAAACTGAAACCGAATTAAAAAAATAATTTAATTTTAAATTTTATTTTTATTATTTCTCGTAAACTGAAACCGAAATAAAAAAATTAATTTTTTTTATTATTGCTCATAAACTGAAACCGAAATAAAACAAAAATTAATTTTGTTTCTTTATTATTGCTCGTAAACTGAAACCGAAATAAATTTTTTTTTTTTAAAGTTGATTCGTATAAAAAAAATAAAAATAAAATTTAAAGAAAAAATTACACGTTTCGTGCCTATGGTGGTGACCGGAGCAGAAAGACGCAAATACCCCTCTAGTTATTAGACTTAACGAGAAAACTTAACGACCATCCAAAATAGGGACGACCAGTGTTACTAGTTTCATTTTTAGGGAGTACCAGTGTATTTAAAATGAAATAGGGACGAAACGTGATGTTTGGTATAAACCATAGGGACAAAACGTGTAATTTTTTCTTTAACTTAATCAATGCAACGATTTATGATTTCAAAAGGTTAATTTAGTGGTCGTTCTTTGTATCTTGTGTGATGTATATTCATGATGTCACGCCTCCGGATGCCTATTCCGACGAGACCTGATTTAGGGGTGTGACACATACTCCTCCCCCCCCCCTTCGTGATTATGTGCATTGTTGAACTAATGCACCTTCAATTTCATGTTTTATATTTGTGCGGGTTTGGTGCTGCAATTTATACAATAGGTCAAATAAATAAATCTGTTTGATTTAATCCCTTGCATTGTCATTCACTTTTCCATCAAATATTAGAAATTAGTACTTCTTTCTCAGAATTTAAGTTCTTTCATTTAGGTAAGCCATACACCAGGAACATTAAATTACTGTGATATTTGCTGCAACTACATACTTGTGTTCTAATGATTTTTGCACAGGTTGTAGTGGTGTTTATGTGACCCGTTATGGAACAATGGATATCATAATCACAAAGTATGCCCCTTAAACAAGTTGGAATGTAAAAACTTTAACATCGTTAGAACTCAACTTTACACTCTGTTCTCTAGTGTAATTTGGGAGGTAAAGTGAAAGCAAAGTAAAGAAAACTGAATTTAGTTTATGTTGTTGAGATTTTTTGGATAAAGGAAGTAAAGTAGGTGAAGGTAACTGATATGCATTTTAGCCTCACAATGTTACCGCCCAAAAGTGGGATAAAAGTGAAGGAAAGTATATGGACCCACTTAAAATTATTAGATAGCCCCTATTAGTTTATTATTAACTCTTTCACTTATTAATTACTTCTTCCGTTCCATTTTTATTATACACGTCTCTATTTTGAGATGTTCCAATTTAATTGTCCACTATTAAAAGTAGATAAGAAAGTTTGATCAAGTTTACTATATTACCCTTGTTTGAAATTATTATTACAAATTTTAAAGAAAACTTTAATTAATTAGCTAAGAATAAAACTGTAATTCTGTCAAAAAAATAAGAAAGAGAAAGCAATAATTAATGCATTTTTCTTAAACTAAGTGTTTTTTGTCAGGGGACAATAATTATGAGACAGAAAGAGTAGTTCATATACATTATGAGGGTATTATAGTAAATTAATCGATTACTTTCTTAATTTCCTTTTTCATTAAATTAAATTAAACTATATACTAAAAATGGACTTGATGCTACACACAAAATGAACAGTAATATTATTTTAATCTACTTAATAATATTTTAATCTCTCACATTATATTATAACTTTAACATATATACTAAAAATAGATTTGATGCTACACACAAAATAAACAGTAACATTATTTTAATCTACTTAATAATATTTTAATCTCTCACATTTAACTATATTCTAAATGTTGACTTTCTAACACTCACAAAATGAACAGTAGAGTGTTTTATATTGTTTAATTTAGTTTTTTATTGTTCCTCTTCTCCTTCCTTTCTTCTTCACAATAGCTATGACACATATACAACACGTGTCCACCATGACTAATCACTTATTATTCATTGGGATAAATCCCTCTTCCACACTCTCATCTTTAAAAACCACGAATAAAAAACTTAGAAACCCAAAAAAACACACACGCATCATAAGCTTTTTCTATCCCACCATATTTTTAATGATAGGTTTTTCTTTCATTGCGGTAGATCCATGAATGAAAAGGTTTGTAGTTTTTTCTTGATTGAAAGCTAATTTTTTAATAAAAAGTTTGTGTTTTATAAAAAAAAGGATTTGATTGGTTTTATTTTTGATTTGGTTTGCGGGCTTTGTTTGCAGTGGAAACTGAGAACAACATAGGATTGTGTCACCAACAAAAATTAGCATGCTTTAGAGCTTAAGCTCCATTGGTAAGTTCTTTAACTTTTTCGTTGCCAAATCTTGATTGAATTGGTAATCTTTTTTGTGATTTTGATAATTGCATGTAAATTGGTTTGTGGATTTTGTTTATGTTTGTTGCAATAAGAGAACTTTTTGATATTTTTAAGTTTTTATGTTTTAGTGATTTTATTAATGAGTATGTCATATTGATTAGTGGGTGTTTGTTAGTTCAATGTATAAGTGTGAAAAGCTATGGTAGATTATTATTGTTGAATCAGAAATGGCCGTTTGATCGTGTCAATAGTATATATATATTATCTGATATATAATAATAAATATATATATATATATATATATAATATATAAAAAGTATATATATAGATATAAGATATAATATACCAAGGGATGGGTTTCTAGTGGAAAACCATATTTTGCTAGAAAAACCCAGAAAACCAAACCGAATGCCATAAAAAACAAAACATAGCCCTAAATTTTTTGAGACTTAAAAATTAGTTTTTCATGCAAATAAGCCTCAAATATAATGTCATGTAAAAAACTCAAAAACAAACGGATGCCCTAAATTGAATTATTTAGGCAATATAAAAAAAATTTTAGGTCATCTGTTTAGTTTTTTTTAGAGGCATCCAGTTGTTTATTTTAGTATTTAAACAGAGAGTAAATCGAGCCATATTTTCCAGAAAAAACAATTTTATTAGCCTGAAAAAATTAGGCACTGTTTGGTTTTTTAGGGCATTTGTTTGGTTTTTTTGGGTTTTCTGGGTTTTCCACCAAAATTATGTTTTCTCATGATCCCAATTCCTATATAACAGTGAACCATATAAATAAATATATAATATAATATATATATAATATAATATATATATATAAGTATATATATATATATATATATATATATATATATATATACATATATACGAAAAAATTCACAAAAACAAGAATAACTTCCGAGGAAGGATCTTCAAAAAACAATCTTCACACGATAACTTGAAATTCGTAACACAGCCTCCCCGGCAGCGGCGCCAAAAATTGATCGTTGTCAATAGTATATATATATATATAATATAGGTGAATCGGCAAACAAACCAACTCACAAATAAAATATAATTCCGGAAGCATCGATTTCAAAGGTGACCCCTTCTTAGTCGTTTCCCGGGTCGTTTTTGTTCCTGACGAGGCGTGAATTGAACTTCGAGTTGACTTTTGTAATCGGGATTTTGAATAGATTAAGATTTTTTATTTGGATTCTAATTTCTACAAAGTAAATGCAAAAATAACGCAAAGGAAAGCAATAAATTAAGCAAACGTAAATTAAAAACGAAAAACGTTAATAGGATTTTAAAAACGCACATTAAAAACCTAAGACTTCAAATTTTAACCCTAGAAAAGAAAATTTAATTTTTAACAATCCTAAATGATAAAAGAAAATTTAAAAAAAAAGAATTATAATTTTTTGACTTTTATTTAATTTATTACGAATTAAAAACACTTTTAATCTAAATTAAATATTAAAAATACTAAACTAATTGAGAAAAATATGAAAAAATCAGGTAAAGTAGTTTGAACTATGAGGAATCTAAGAAAAATGCTAACTTAAAAATTGGCTAAACGAATAAGCTATAAATTAGCTTATATAAGCTGTAAGCTTATAAGGCCAACACCCCTTATATAATAAATTTTGCAAACATATATTGAAAAAGTCCTAAGGGCATGTTGGTAGTGTGGGTGTGTGTTAAAAACAGGTTAAGGTTAGTTGAGGTCAAGGGTTCGAGCCTTGCTCACCCTTAACTTCCCAATTTCCTTGTTTTTTTTATTTTTAAAATTTGCTTTTTGAAAAAGCTTTATACAACTAAAATAAGTACTTTTTGTAAAACCACTTTTTTTGAAAAGCTCAAATAATCCAGAAATAAGCTTTTAAATGTGACAGTTTGGGCTTAAAATCATAAAACCTTTTACACTAAACTTAAATAGCTTATAAGCTTGAATAAGCTCAACCTTGGATCAAATAAGTTTACAAGGGCTTAAACTAACCTAATAAGCAAAACTAAACAACACTTAAGCAAATTCAATAAGTAATAAGCTCAGAACTCAAATAAGCTTTTTGATGAAAAATGTATAACTAACAGCGTAAGGGGCACTTTTTAAGCTAGAATATGAAAAAGCTAAAGCTCAAAAACTCAAAACATATTAATTTTGTAAATAAAGCTATAAGAAAGAGCAAAAATTAACCATTTTGAACTAAAAATAAGATAGAAAATGGCTTATGAAAATGGGCTATTTAACTCAGTGTATGCAGAGTTTTTTTTGTTTTTATAAAGACTAAAAGGCTTATTGCAGCCCTATTTTTAAGCAAGATTAAGCTAAGGTGAAAACTCATAAAATTAAAACAAATCAAGCATATTATCTAATGAGCTTTTATTATTGATTTCAGACCCTAAAACAAGCTTTTGCTAACTTAAATTTTAGCTTGAAAAAGGGTTTATAAGACTTTAGAAATTGGACTAAGACACTAAGACAGATTTGGACTAAAACTCAATGAACAAATGCTTACTTTAACAAACTTATTCTACTGCATTTTGAGTTAAAAAAACAAGCATTAAAACACACCAAATAGCACTTAAGCAAAATCAAACCAAATAAGCTGAAATATCCAACTAGAATACCACAGATTAAAACCTTGGTTTCTAAAAACCTTAAAAATGAATTTTAAAACTTGAAAACTCTTGAAAATAAATTAAAAGGCCTTAAAATGGCTTATCAAACTTGGCTTAGGGGTCACTAGCTAACTAGCAGTACTAACAAATGTTAGTACTGCTTATTAAGGTCTGATTAAGCAATATATTGAGAAAACAAATTAAGCACTAAGTAATTAAAGGACAAATAAGCACAATCCAACAGAGAATAAGTACTTAATCATAAGCAATAAAAATAAGCAGTTTTAAGCAAATTATAAGACAGTTTTTAAGAAACCACTTTCAAATGTCTTAAAAGTCATAACACAAACATTAAAACCATTTATAAGGACCAAATAGGCAGCCATAAGCAATAATAAGCAGAAAATAAGCAGTAGGTAAACAAATACAGAGAATAAGCTTTTAAAGAGAAAATGAGAACTCACTTTTATCGCATAATCCTTGATGGTACAAAGCTTGAAAGTAAATTGACAATATTTAAAAGACGAAAAAAACATGAAAATAAGCTGGTAAATAAGTAGAACTAATCTACTCCTAAAACTAGATATCTCTGAATGTGTGATTTTGTCTCTGTTTATAACCGTGAGGGGGAGTCTTGTGATTATCCTTGAGGAGAAACAGCCTGGAGTCTTCAATAATTCCTAAAATAGTTTTAGGAAGGCTTCAATCACCATTAAAACACATCTTCAATCTTTGACTTGCCCTTATAACTCTTGCCATGTCATTTTCCCTTTTTCGACCAATAAAAAGCCTTGAAAGTGCCCACGTGGCACTAAGAGTATGTTAGGATGACAAGGGGATGAGTTGGAACGCGTTTGCATCAATGGGCAAAAGGGTTTTGACTTGATTTGGGTTTTGGCGCCTTTTTCAGCTGTATTCAAAATGGGGGATGCAAGGTAACAGGGTTAGGGTATTGTTAGTTTTAGGGACTAACGGTGTTAGTCCAAAAGGACTAACGACGTAACACATAAGGGACTAGCCAAAAGTTCAATATAGACCCAACATTTGTCACAGACCCAACGAACCAATCATAGCCACTCATTTTTCATCAAAAATAAAAAAACTCATTTTCCACCTCTTTTTTAAAAATTAAATATCTCACACACCGTTAATCGTTACGCAAAACAAAACATACCATCGCGACGAGAATTAAATTATCTTTCTATAGAGGGGCGATACTATATACTTTCGACGAACTTTTTTTTATGATTTTATGAAGTCATATACGATTTTATGAAATCATATATGATTTATGAAATCATATATGATTCGTTATACGAATCATATATGATTTTCGCAATTCGTGACTGAAAAAAAATCGAAAAAAAATTCCTCGAAAGTATATCGTGTCACCCGTCTACTGAAAGATAAAAAAATACTCGTCGCGATGGTGTATTTTTTGTCGTGTGACGATTTACCGTTTGTAAGATATTTTATTTTTTAAAAAGAGGTGAAAAATGAATTTTTTTATTTTTGATGAAAAAATAAGTGGCCAGAATTGGTTCATTGGGTCTATGACAAATGTTGGTTCTACATTGATCTTAACTCTAAGGGACTAACTGTGTAAATGAATAAGGACCACTAGTGTAAAGACTTAACAGGTATATTGTTAAGTGGTGTTGGGCCTTTTGGTATTTTTGGGCTTTTAGTTTAAAAAGGGTTTATTTTGGTGTTTTGGGTTTTAAATAAGGTATAGTTTAATAACGGGCTGGTCCGCCAAGATGCATACGTCTTTTAGCTTCGTTTTCCCATGCTCTTTCCAATCCCGTGCTCGGTTTTGTCTGGTTTTGGCCTTGTTTTCGTCTTTTTGTGAATATTCGTTACCTGTACAGTAAATAACATAAAACAAGCATATATTTGGCATTTTTTGTCCGTTTTTGGTTATTTAAGCTCGTTTTATTAAGGAAAATGTCTGTGTATTTAAGCACATACCACCGTTGGCAACTAAGAACAACATAGGATTGTGTCACCAACAAAAATTAGCATGCTTTAGAGCTCAAGCTCCATTGGTAAGTTCTTTAACTTTTTTGTAGCCAAATCTTGATTGAATTGGTAATCTTTTTTGTGATTTTGATGATTGCATGTAAATTGGTTTGTGGGTTTTGTTTATGTTTGTTGCAATAAGAGAACTTTTTGATATTTTAATGTTTATTTTGTGATTATATTGATTAATGGGCGTTTGTTAGTTCAATGTATAAGTGCGAAAAACTATGGTAGATTATTATTCCTAAATCAGAAATGGTTGTGGTATCTGGAAAATTGTTGGTGTCACAGTAGCTTAGTTGGTGAGGGTGGGAATTGAGTAGAGAGGGGATGATACTATTCGGATTTTCTTTGCAAAGTTTATATTAAAAAGGCTGATGCTTTATTCTGATTAGATGTTCCAAAATAACTTAGCTGATAATCCCTAAGCTGTTTGGGTCTATCTAGACACTCATAAGTTCTTATTGGTTGTTTTGAAACGTCATATGCTGTCTAAATAAGCTTAGTCAAGCACCTCCTTACTGAATTATGTTAATAGTTGCATATAGATTTATGAGATTCTTTCAAAGTGCTTATCGGATCAAACTTAAGTTATTGAAAATTTATTTAGGAATTGCAGTAATATTGTGTGCATTTTTTAAAACTAAATAAGCAAATTCCAACACTGTTCCGTAAGTGTTCTTTTAAGCTTATTTTTTGGTTTATAGGTTTATCTTTCATAAGCTAATGAAGTATGAGTTTAGAAAAGAAATAGCTTTATGAAATATAAGCCGAGTCTAATAAGCTCACAGGCTAATAGTAAGCTTAAATAAACACCGTGAGAAAGTGTGTGTGGAACCATTGGCATGTTACGTGTGCTAGAAGCCAATTGAATTATGAAAAAAAAATTGTTTTTTGATTTAACAGCAGCATCACTTTTTTCAAATACTTAGTTGCTGCTACCAACAACCTTTTTTGCCGCCATAAGAAGATAATTTTGCTTGATTAACAAACTTAAAATATTTGTTAGGCCTGTAAATTGTTGTAATCATACGATGAGTTTAAGAGACTGCACTTTGGCATAATCCAAACTGAATTAGTTGGGCCCGTGGCAAAAAACCTAAACATAAACAACAGGTGTCATATGAAAAGAAACAGATTTGGGAGTTATAGAGTTGTAGTCGCCATAATATAAAATGTGTACTAAATAGAATTATTCACTTTATTTTCAGGTTAATCTTAGGGTGAATACTTGACCAGGAAATGGTCGTGTAACAGACGACGAATATTGCAGAAGTCCTGCAAGTAAACAGGTTTGTTTTATAATCTAAATGTCATTACATATTTATAAACCTGAAGTCTATTGTATAAGACTGTTCAATCTTTTTGCTTCTTTTTGTTTATCTGATTAATTTGCAGGTGCTCAGGTTCTGATCTCTTTTTGCAACCCTGCTTTTGAGCTTCATATAATGTAATTAATTTGAAGACCAAACAAGTGAAGAGCAAAGAAGAGGGAGAATCAGGGCCAATAGTCAAGTTGCTAACTTTGTTCTCTTTTACATCTATACATGCTAAAAAATAATAAACTCTTGAATGATAAAACGGATAAAAAATAGGTCGACATGATCTGCCATTTATTGATTAAAAAGGTTTGAAAATAAGCAGAGAGAGTTGTGGCGGGTTGGGTTGCGGTAATGAGTGGTAGCATAACCGCACATTGTTATAATCCGTTACCAAATAAATTGCGCTACTCTGTTATAATCCAGCTTCATGACCGAAGTTCACCAATCTTCCGTACCTAAGGGGTATTTTGGTCATATTATTTTTCCTTTCGCATAAGCCCTAGTTCTGTTAGCAGGTTCAAACAGTCTGTACATTTTCTCCTCGGGACTCCCCCCCCCCCCAAGCATCTCGGCCCCAGCTCGATTGACCCCGTTCAGGTTTCTTTGTTCTTTATAATTAGAAATTTATATTGCCATTTGCTGGAAGTTATTATTGATTTACAGACTTTAGGCGGCACTGGGTGTTTGGGTATACTAAACTCTTTCGCCTATACAGTAATCTATTGGGGACAATAATAAGGTTAACGTATGCAACAATTTCTATAATCCGACAATACCCATTATGTTACATGCTAACTAAAACTGATACAACAATATGGTGATTTGGTTTTAGTATGCCTTTTTGTATAGGAAATATTGGTATATAAAAGACGATTCTTACTAATCTTTGACTTTACTTAAACTATGCATTCGGTTTGGTTTTGAGGGATATGGGATAGTTTTAGATCAAAGATTGAAAACTTCAATAGCTCCGTTACTATCACTTTTTCCCTCTAGATGCCTATAAATAATTAGTCATGTATATCATGCATTCTTGATGTTCTGTAAATGAATTATATGTACAACAAAGCCAATCATACTTGATACATTTGACTGCGTATAATCTGTATGCAGAAAGTAATTCTGCATACCTATGCTTAAGAGTATACCTAACATACTTTAGTATATTAGATGTTTATATAGTTGACTTTTTTAAGACAAAAAACCGGCTTAGGCGATAGCAGTGATTAATAAAAGTGGTAATATCTTGAAAAGTAACATTATTGAAGATATATCTATCTATGTTGTCAAGGTTCCTACACTCAGTGACGAAACAAAAAGTTAGTTGTTCTATTGCGGCAATAAAAAAAAATTGTGATTGCTTAGGTTATTGATATGAATGAAATTTGTTTCTTACATCTTTGTAACATACGCCTTGCTGAACTGGTTAATTGAATTGTGATTTTAAATAATTTTGTAAAGCGAACTGGGATAAATTAATAAGAGTAGGTACTATGATAGTGGGAGTTTTTAACTTTTATAAAGAGTTTGCGGCTTAGGATATCAGTAGGCAACAATGATCCAGAAGTGCACGTGGCTGCAGACGTAAGTTGAACTTTTATTATCTTTTCTAAGTTAACATACTTTCATAAAATCAACAAGCAACCTAACATAAACATCCCCATAATAACGGGTAGGTTAGATGCGATTTAAAACCTGGCCAGGTGATTTGATTCATTTAAAGCTTATAGTTTTTTCAGCCATATGTGATTTACTTGACCATTAGTTCCAATACTTTTAAGATTTAAAGCTCTTATCAATTTAAATGAGATATTTACTTGACCTTTAGTTTAGATACATTATGTTACAACAAAGGTTTTTTTTAACCGGCATACAAAAACTAGATAACGCTCCATTTCTATCTTATCAATTCGGTTTGTGTCCATACAAAATTTTAATTTAATATGCAAGGTTTTCTGACCAGAAATGATACCTTTGTTTGTAGGTTGACACTCAAGTTGGCAGTAAATTGTTTTCTTATCTACCCAAGAAGTTGTGAATGCAACTATCGATGGACACCTGAAAGTTGTGACGCTTAGCCTAACTACAAATACAAGCCTGATAATGTTTATATGGACAATCAATGGAAACTAGGAAACTTTGATCATAAAAAGTTCAAGGAAGAGGGGAGTACTTAAGTATCTAGGAAAAATCTAGCCAATAAAGAATATTATGCCAATTATGGTTTGACAAGCAAAAACTTAGCAAGTTTTGAGATATTGTAGAGGAACGTGATTAGCTTCTTATAACAAAATATTGTTATTTCTTGAAGGTGTTGTTGGATATGGGTAGACCAATTAGCAGAGAGCTCGAGCTTATTTCTTTCCACACTTTGTTGAAAGGATTATTAGGTGAATGTCGACAACGTGGTGGACACTTCGAGATGACAAACATCCCTCCACATGTTTGATACCCTATATATTGTTTAGAATTCAGACTTCTACAAAAGGGAATAAATCTAATGTCCATATATATTCCAAAACTATATGAAGCTTCCATTGTTTTAACCTTTCAAGAAAACTTGCAAGCATGGGTTTGTAAATTTAATATTACTGTATCAAATTACTTAGACCCCGTAATCACATTTTTATTCTCACACCATATATATTGGACTAAAAATATTTAAATGATGAATTTCTTACTATATTTTGTATTTAGTGTTGCAGACAGTTGATGAAATATAGAAGGTTGCATCGATATCACTCAGTTCCAATATTCCTTAGAAGACAAAACTTCAAAAGAGGATGGACTGGAATATAAGAGACGCTGTTATCTAATCAAATTGTAGCACTCATAAAAGACCATGCCAACAAATTATTTGTATGTTGATTACTATTCATTGATTTGACTGCAATATACATATAGAATTGGAAACTTGAATAAACTTGGACCTTTTTTTGCATGTGTTAGATGGGTATAAACACTTCTTACATTTTGTTTCAAGAAACCTATTAGTAAATTTGATATCTATAGTTCATACGACTTTCAGCTCAATTAGCTAGCAGGTTCAACTTTCACCATACTTTCTGGTACTTGATTTCTTTAAGATCAACCAAAACTAATTTGGCTCATCCATCTAAGAATAAGTATATCACGCCTATGTAAAACAAAACTCGCAGCAACGAAGCACGGGTTATTATATTATAACTTTAACTTATTTTTATAATCCAAAGCATCAAGACACGTGTTTCTTCATCCTCATATCCAACACATGTCTTTCCCCTCAAAAAAATCCCACCGTCAATTGTTATACAGTTTTCACTGCCCAAAACAAGAAAACACACATAATCACTTCATCCCCAAACTCCCCTCCCATCAGAGGTGGAGGGATGTATAACATAGGGGGTCGGTGCCCTCAATAAACTGGATCGAAAAAAAAAATTAGTGCAAATTTTTTACTTTAACGGCCATATATTTTAGCTTGCCCCCATCCCAAATGCCAAATTGACCCCAATAAAACTACTTAAATATCAAAAAGCTACTAAAAAACTACTGAAAAGCTGAAAAAAAAGTTGATGTTTTTGGAAAAAAAAATTTGCCCCCTATATATCAATATCCTGGCTCTGCCACTGCCTCCCATCACGAATCAAGATCAAATGCCTAAATATCTAGCCCGAAGTAAAATAAAAAAAAAAAAAAAAACAAAAACGGACCCGTCACCTTTTAACTATTTACGATTTACTTAACAAAAATTCTCGTTAAAAAAATTTAAAAACAATAGTCCCAAAAAATAGAAAATTGATTGGGAAAATTTAGCCCGTCCCAACGCAAATTTTTTTTCCCCGAATCATACAAAAAAAAGAAAATATTAAAAATTTAGCCACGACATAACGCATCGCCAAAAAAAAACCCCCTAAACGTAAAAGTTAGTCGTTAATTTACATTATTTAGCGGGGGCATTTTTTCTCGTCTCGCCCAAAGCATCAAAATACTCCCTGAGCACGTTGTGACGAAATTTAAATGATACATTATTATTGAAACGAAAAGTATAGAAAAACAACATATTATGTTTCTAAACCAAAATTACAATTCCTACTGGCTAGTACCAGCTGTAGGGACAAAGATTTCGCCACGCATTCCTTAAATAATTAAATATATAGTCAAAACCACACGCTCACATTCATCACTTTTAATGTGTGTTTTTGCAATATCGTTTTGTACATTTTTAATGCATCCTTTTATTCTTTTCAATATTGTTTTGGGTATAGGTTTTGTGTCATTCCGATGTCTTTTAGATAGCTTAACTTTGATTCTGGATTTGATGGTTTGTTAGTTTAACATCATGATTTACTGTTAATTAGATTTATCTTATTCCGTTTAGTGATTCCCACCTAAACCACAACAAATATGAAAATGTCGAATTCGCAATGTGTTGCGTGTAAGTATTTTCATCGAAAATGTATTCAAGAATGTGTGTTTGCGTCGTATTTTCCACCGGAT
This sequence comes from Tanacetum coccineum, assembly GCA_026074375.1. Taxonomy (NCBI): domain Eukaryota; kingdom Viridiplantae; phylum Streptophyta; class Magnoliopsida; order Asterales; family Asteraceae; genus Tanacetum; species Tanacetum coccineum. Next base: position 13,608 of record BQNB010160738.1, read on the forward strand.
CAGCCTGCGAAATTTGTTAGTGTGCATAAAGTTTTTGGGGCGAAATGTGCTAGGATTTTGATTGAGTTGAGTACTTCTGACAGGACGTGGTTAATTCGTTATTGTATGAGGTTGATGTGCGTTTACAGGATCCGGTTTATGGCTGTGCTAAAATTATATCATCATTGCTTCAAGAAATTGAACTAGCCCAAACTAAATCGGAAATTGCTTTAGTTGGTGCAGTGCAACTCGTCGATTCGTTTATCTATAATGAGCAAAATTAGCTATTTGTGAAGAATGATATGACGACTGATGGTTGAATGTGACTGAAAATAGCTAATTTGCCTCATTATAGATAAACGGATCGACGAGCTGCGCTTGATAATTTTGCACCAGTAAAGCAATTCCGCTTTAGTTTGAGCTAACGTATGAACCGCGGCCCGTTTGAGCATCCGAATACCTCCCGTTCCAACTGCGGAGGTGTATTACCATATTATATAGGCGATTTGTTATTGATGATATCAGTTATGGGAAATTACATTGTTTTAGAGACTAAGAACATTCCCATTATCAATGATAAACCTAAGATGATACATCATGCGCCGTCTAATTCAGATGTTGAACTATTCCTTGAAATTGGTATCTTTACTTGAACATGAAATTTTATGTTCAATTTAAACTTAAATACCTTGTACCACTTTCAATTTAAACTTAAATACATGTTAGTCGGTTGCTGGAATTAATTGCCATCGCATGTTATTGGTTCATGAGTTAAGATCAACATAGACCCTATTATTTGTCATATATCCAATGAATCAATCTCAACCATCTATTTTTTAATCAAAAATAAAAAACCCATTTTCCACATCTTTTTTAAAAATAAAATATCTTACAAACGGTAAATCGTCACACGACAAAAAATACACCATCGCGATGAGTATCTTTTTATCTTTCAGTAGACGGGTGACACAATATACTTTCGAGAAACTTTTTTTCGATTTTTTTTTTCGTCACGAATTGCGAAAATCATATATAATTCGTATAACGAATTATATATGATTCGTATAACGAATCATATATGATTTTATGAAATCATATATGATTTCATAAAATCATATATGATTTCATAAAATCATAATATATAATTTGTGATTCTAACGAACTTTTTTTCAATTTTG
>BQNB010160739.1:0-14764 GCA_026074375.1 Tanacetum coccineum
GAAACAGTCCCTTAAGTTCCAAGAATGACAGAAACAGTCCCTATACTTTTAAAATCAGTCATTGACAGTTTTGACCCTAGTTTACAAATTGACACTTTTAGTTCCTTAACTTGTAAAAATCGCATTTTAACTCCAATTAAGTTCTAACCAGTGGAATTATGTTTCATTAAGTTCCAATAAGTCAAATAAGCTATTGTAAGCCTATAAATAAGCTTGGATGAGCTTATTTTAGCTTATTGGGCTTATTAGACCCGTTAAGGTCCAATAAGTCATTTAAAGGTCCAATTGGGATTTAAAAAGTACAAAAGCCTTTATTAAGCCTATTTAAGTTTGTTAGGCTGAAAATAAGCTCGGGAGAGCTTATTGGAGTTTATTGGGCTTGTGAGCCCAATAACTCAAACCCGAATAGGTTTAAAAGGTTTTATTAGTGTTTCCAACTTATTTTCTATGCGTATCAATCACAATGGGGGTCTGTTTGTTTGGTCAGTGATGTGTGCTAAAACACACATCATTTATACCCCGGAAAACACTATTAATTGGACTAAAAACATGAAATATGCTTAATATTATTGCAAATATGTTTGGTTTGTGTTTTTATGTTTTGCAGGTACAAGGGATTGAAAATAAAGCAAAAACGATGACTTTCACCCAAGATTCGATGATGTTTGCATGTTTTTCGAGATCAAGACGAAGTCGTTAATATTTCCCGTGCATGCCATTGGAAAGAGCATGAAAATTCGAGTCAAACAGTGCCTTCATCTTTTATTGGGCCGGCCCGACTCCATTCATATGGGTCGGACTGACCCATACTTATTAAATTCTACATTCCAGCCATGTCCAAGTGTGTCTCAACCCAGCCTAAGAATAAAATCAGCCCAGCAATCTTAAGCTTATATTATTTTAAAGCCTAGAATTTGATGTGTAAATTTCAGCCTAGTTGGAAGTACTAATTGAAGGCCCAAGTAGCAAATCCATAAAAAAGAAAGGACTAGCTAATGGCTTTATATCAACGCATCAAATAAGATAAAAGAAGGGAGGACGCAACATACTTTATATATATTTTATCTTTTCTTTATTTTGTTCTTTTTTTTCTTTCATTCTAGTTTTTCATAGGAATAGATTTAGTTTAGCAGAGGGTAGATAGGTTAGATTAGGAGTAGTTTAAATCTTAATCTTATGTTATTTTCATTTCGATCGTTGTAATGGTTCGGGTTTAAAGTTGTAACGCACCAATCGATTTGGTTCGTGTATGATTTTGGGATGTTGGTTTATTGATGATTCGATGGTTTTGAAGACGTTTTTATTCCCAGATTTTGTTAATGTTCTTAAGCGATGTTCGTTAGTGATTTATAAGGTTTAAAAGTAGATGTAGTTTGGTTCGGTTAATGTTTGTTTAAATATCAAAAAGGGCAGCAACAACTTCTTTCTTTTCTTTTCTTTTTTGATTTTTGTGGGACAACAATGCAGCATATATCTTATCTTTCATTTTTCTATCATATATCTTATCTTTCATTTTTCTATCATATCTTAACTTTGTTTCTTTTTCATTTCGGTAGAATAGATAGGTTAGATATTAGGAGTAGGATAGATTCCTTTAATGTAGTATTAATTTCGAGCTTATGTAATGGTTAATTTTGAAGTACAATTTTCGGATGGTTTTCGATGGTTGATGTTTTATCTTTCGGTTGATTGCTATTTTGAGCATTAGATAAAGTTTCATAGATTTTGGCTTATTTTCCTTATTATAAATAGTCTTAGTTTTGTTTCATCTAGCTTATAAGGTTTTCGGTAATACTAGGAGTTGCTTCATCTTATTATTTCTAGTTTAACCGTTGTTGGCTTATTGTTTGATGAAAATGGTTCAACTCATGAGGCGAGGAGCTTACGAATTGTTTAAGCTACCTTATTTTCTAAGTTTAAAGCTTACTTAGATTTCACTAGCTTATTAGAGAATAAAGTTTAAAAACTTTATAATCTATTAAGTAAATAAAGTTTAAATAAGAAATACACTTAGCATTAAGTCTGGTTTATATAATCGGGTGGTTTCATTCTTATCGGTTTCGTCATTCGGGTTCTACTTTCTTTCTCTTTTTCCTTAATTAGTAGTTTGTTTCCATTACAATTTAGCGTAGTCATTATTATTGTTGTTTTATTTGTTGCTCGTAGCATAGTTATGATTATTAGCAAGTAGTTTTGTTATATGCTTATTAAGTAAACTGGTGAATAGTGAATTAAGTGTGGAATTTAATAAGAGATTAGTGATTAATAATTTTTAAAAGTTATTTAGTTTAGTGTTTTATTTAGTCGAACGGGCAAAAGCCGTAAGATTAAGTAGGCATTAAATTAGTAATTAATATCTCGATAAAAAGTCATTTTCAATATTAAGCCAACGTTTTGAGGAATCGATTATTTAGACGGATATTAATTCTTCATTAAGATCTAAAACTTCACACTTAAGAATTTATTCACTTTTACTTGACAAGCATATTTTTATTTATATATTCTTCATCTTTTTAGCTTGCTTTATATTTAGTATAATCTAGTTTATCGCTATCTTTAGTTTTAATAAAAAGCCAAAAATTAAAAGATATTCAAGCATTAAATTGGAAGCATTTTCATAATTTTCAAATTCATCTCTCGTTGGGACACGACTCCGGAGGATTTAATTATTACTTTTCCTAAATTGATTCTTATTTCTAACGAGATACTTAATATTATTTACATACGGCTAGTACGTATTTATACGATATCAAATAGATAATGGTAAGAAGGTAGAGTTAAATAAGATTATCCGTGGTTGCAAACTAGAACTAGGAGATTCCCTGTTCAATATAGACTTGATACCTTTTGGTCATGGAAGTTTTGATGTTATTTTGGGTATGGATTAGTTGTCTAGATATAGGGCTGACGTAGTTTGCCATGAGAAGGTGGTTAAGATATCATTGGAAAATGGTAAAGTACTATTGGTTCCAGGAGTGCGAACCGAAGAGAGTCCAAAACCAAGAAGGGTACAAAAGTGGATGAACCAAAGTTAGGCGACATACTAATTGTACAAGATTTCACCGAGGTGTTTCTTAAGGATCAATTAGGATTACCGCCACAATGACAAGTAAAATTTCAGATAGACTTAGTTCCTGGAGCGACGCTGATTGCGAAGTCTCCATATCGACTAGCACCATCGGAAATGCAAGAGTTGTCTAAACAACTTCAAGAGTTACAAGACAATGGATTTATTCGACCGAGTCACTCTTTGTGGGGAGCACATGTATTGTTCGCTAAGAAGAAGGACGGTTCATTTCGAATGTACATAGACAATCGATAGTTGAACAAGTTGACCATCAAAAACCATTATCCTCTTCCCTGGATCGATGACTTGTTTGACCGGTTGCAAGGCTCACGATATTTTTCAAAGATTGATCTTCGTTTGGGTTATCATTAGCTGAGAGTGAATGAAGTAGATATTCTAAAGACTGCATTTAGGACGTGGTATGAACACTTTGAGTTTACGGTTATGCCTTTTGGGTTAACCAATACACTAGCGGTTTTCATGGACTTAATGAACCGGGTGCGCAAGCCGTATCTAGACAAGTTTGTCATTATGTTTATCAATGATATCTTGATCTACTCGAAGTCTAAGGAGGATCACAAGGTTCATCTGAAGTTAGTGATGGAGCTACTCAAGAAGGAGAAGTTGTTTGCCAATTTATCCAAGTGTGAATTATGGCTACAAGAAGTACGTTTTCTCGGACACATAGTTAACAACAGTGGAATTCACGTAGACCCTAGTAAGATAGAAGCAGTGAAGAACTGGAAGATTCCTAAGACACCATCCGATATACGATCATTTTTGGGATTGGCATGATATTATCGGCGTTTCATCGCTAATTTTTCTAAGATTGCTAGACCCCTTACTTCACTGACGCAAAAGAATCAGAAGTATGAGTGGGGAGCGAAACAAAAAGAGGCTTTTCAAACATTAAAGGACAATTTATGTAGTGCTCCAATATTGTCATTGCCTGATAGACCAGACGACTTTGTGGTTTACTACGACGCGTCAAATCAAGGATTCAGATGTGTATTGATGCAAAGAGGCAAAGTAATTACATATGCATCACGACAACTAAAGATTCTTGAGAAGAAATATACCACCCATGATTTGGAGATGGGAGCAGTGGTCTTTGCACTTAAGACTTGGTGACATTATTTGTACCAGACAAAAAGTGTTATCTACATGGGTCACAAGAGTCTACAATATATATTTAACCAAAAGGAGTTGAATATGCACTAAGGAAGATGGATTGAGTTGTTTAGTGACTACGACTGTGAGATTCACTACCATCCAGAATGTAGTGGCTGGTACATTGAGTAGGAAGGAGAGAGTGAAACCAAGATGAGTACGAGCAATGTCCATAACTATTTAGTAAAGTGTTAAGGATAGGATATTGGCTGCTCAAGGTGAGGCGTCCAAGGTAGAGAACGCGCCAGCAGAAATGTTGCATGGCCTGGACCAACAAATGGAAAAGAAGGAAGATAGAGGTTTATACTTTATGGACCGAATATGGGTTCCATTAGTAGGTGATGTGAGGAAGATGATTATAGATGAGGCTCGTGCGATGAGGTACTCTATTCATCCAGGAGCAGATAAGATGTATCATGACTTGAGAGATATGTATTAGTGGTCAGTCATGAAGAGAGATGTAGCTACATATGTTAGTAAGTGTTTGACTTGTTCAAAGGTAAATGCTGAACATCAGAGACCTTTGAGTCTGCTACAATAGCTAGAGATACCTGTGTGAAAATGGAATAGAATTACCATGGATTTTATCACTAATTTGTCGAGATCAAGTAGTGGGCATGATACAATTTGGGTAATATTCGATAGACTAACTAAGTCAACTTATTTTCTGGCTATACGAGAAGATTACAAGATGGAGCAGTTGGCAAGACTTTAAATCGATGAGATAGTAGCAAGGCATGGAGTGCCTATGCCAATCATCTCAGATCGTAATGGAAGATTTACTTTGAGGTTTTGGCAGGCATTGCAGAAAGCATTGGGAACACGATTAGATATGAGTACATCTTATCATCCTCAAACGGATGGACAAAGTAAGCGTTCCATTCAAACTTTGGAGGATATGCTAAGAGCATGCGTGATTGATTTTAGAAGTAGTTGGGATACTTACTTACCCTTAGCCAAGTTTTCCTATAACAATACATATCATTCTAGTATTCGATGTGCTCCATTCGAGGCATTGTATGGAAGGAAATGTAGGTTACCTGTTCTTTGGGCTGAAATTAGAGAAAGTCGGTTGATTAGACCAGAATTGGTGCAAGAGACAACTGATAAAGTAGTACTGATTAAGGAAAGGCCTAAGGCAGCTAGAGATCATCAAAAGAGCTATGCTGACAATAGGCGTAAGCTGTTAGAATTTGAAGTAGGTGATCAAGTGTTATTGAAAGTGTCACCTTGGAAAGGTGTAGTGCATTTTAGAAAGTTAGCATCGAGGTATGTAGGACCATTTAAGATTCTTGAAAGGATTGGTCATGCAGCTTATCGGTTAAGATTGCCACAAGAGTTGAGTAGTGTACACGACACATTCCAAAAACTAAAGAAGTGTTTGGCGGATGCAAATCTTTATGTGCCTTTAGAGGAAATTAAGGTAGACAAAACTCTTCGTTTTATTGAGGAACCTATAGAGATTATGGATCATGAAGTTAAGAAGTTGAAACGTAGTAGGATCCCAATGGTTAAAGTTTGTTGGAATTCTAAACGTGGTCCCGAGTTTACATGGGAACGAGAGGATTCTTTAAAGGCTAAGTATCCAAAAATTATTTGTTGATCGTGCTGATGAGAACACTAGTTAAATTTTGAGACGAAATTTCCCTAAGGAGGGGATATTGTGACACCTATGATCAAACCAGGTTAGTTTAACCAATAGTGTTAGCCTAACTAGGTGTTAAATGATTTGAGTTCGTGTGCAAGTTTAATTTGGGGCTTTTGATATGAGATGCATTTTATAAGTATGAAGTTTCAATTAAATTATTTAGCCATTTCATTTCGTTGAAAATGATGATTATGCGATAGACATCGTTGGTCAGGTTGCTATTCATAACGTTGGAAACAATTTATGTAGTAAGCATTGTAAATTTTGATTCATTATTATTAAATAAATTTGGATTCTATGATTTAATTATAGAGTGATTAACAAAAATATTTGAAAAAAATTATATGTAAAATAAATATTTTATGATAGTATTAATACGTTTTAATCAAAGGTTACAAGTAAACAAGCTAAAGGATAATTAGGCTTTAAATAAAATAAAGGTTTTGATAAATATTTAATATAAAATAATTTAGAAATAAAAAATAAAAAAGTGTGTGTGTGTGTATTCGGCCGGCCCAAGGGAGGAAAGAAAAAAAGGAAACCAAACCCAATTAGGAGTCATCTAGGATTAATATTTATACACATGATACCCCAAACCCTAAAATACTTTTTCTTTCCCTCTCCTCTCTTGGTGTTCGATCGGCCAAAGCAAGAAACAATGGAAAACATCAAAAAATTTCAAGAATTATAAGTTGTAGAATCGTGTGTTTCGCGGTTAAAGATTTTTGGTATAATCCATAACTTAATCTTTTTTTTAATTTAGTTAATTGTAACTTTTTAATTGGTGGAATTAGAGTTTCATAAAAATTCAGTAAACATGTTAGTATGATCATGAATAATCAATTAAGATGTAATTAGTAGTGTGAGGATGTGTTTGGTTATGGTTAATTGTTGCAAAATTCGAAATTAAAACTCGGCAGAATTTTAGGTTAACTTGTGAGAGTCAGAACTCGGTCATACGGATGAGCTTGATAGATTTTCTTGGCTCTAAAATTAACTAAAAAGAGTCTACTTTCCAACAAAATTTGTTTCGTGAATTGTATGTGAGTAGAAGTCAGTCAAAATATTTTTACAAGATTCATTGTCGAATCTATGTTTTCGGGTTAGATTTATGTCGTGTTTGTGAGATCAAAAACCCTATCAAAACAATTCTATTCATGAGGTTGCTATTGGAGTAATTCCTAGGTGTCTAGTAACTACAGTATTTTTTCTAGATTTCTGAAAGGTGTCTAAGTGTGCTTAATGAGGTCAAAAATTTTAGTGTGCAATCAGATCCAAATCTGGTCAGTTTATGTTGTTGATTTTTTTAAATAGTTAGACATGTTTTCATTGGTTTGGGAAATTATAGTAGTTTCATAACTCATTGAAGTTGATGTCATTCGAATTTAGGAGTCAAAGGAGGTCATTTAGTATTTTATAAAAATTCATAAAGTGATCTTAAATTTCTGCAATAAACTAGAAATTAGAATAATAAAGTAAAACATGTTTAAGGTTTAGTTAATGTGTGGGAAACATGATGGGATGTTTATAAGTGTATTTTAGACATTAGTATTCATCAATTAAAAGGTTACATGTATAGGGCCGTAAAGCCTTGATCATGTGTAACCCGTTAATTATGTTGTGTAGATTATAGCTTGGATTTTTGTGCGCATTTGTGAAGCTTGAGGTGAGTTTCTCGTAGCCCTTTTTTAAATATTTTCTTGGGGGTGAAAATGGATACAAAATGCTTTTGAAATGTTTTCTTTGCTGTGATTAAATGGTTTTAAATTGGTTTTATTTGGACATTGTTATATAGTAGTTATGTGATACAATTATGTGTGTAAGTTTACATGATACATTTGTGGATACATGAGTTGCTTGTGTGATTCTAGCCAAACGTGGTAACTCTTATTGATGATACATGGATACAATGCTAGCTTATTGTGATGTTGGTTCGGGGGTAACGCCTACCTACTTTGTGATATGATTTGTTATGATATAAGACTGAGGATGCATGCTATTAATCGTATGATTGTCCAACTTTTTATTTTATGCTCACAGCTTATTGTATTTGTTTTATGTTTAAACCTAAGAGCTCACCAACATAATGTTGACACTTGAGAGTAACCATTTTTAGGTGAATTTAAAAAGGCTTAAGATTTCGAGATAGCTTGGCTAGTGAGACTTTAGGTTCCTCGCATTTGAAGACTTACTGGTTATCATTTACATTTCTGTGTCTGATATACTTTCTTAATTGGTACTTTGTTATTTTGGATTTTCATTTTATGACTATGTATTGTTGTGTTTTGATTAACCTCGATACAAGTCCCCTCTTGTGTCAGGTGTCGTCATGACATTTTGATTTATTAAATGATTATGTATTTTAGTTATTCTGTATTGTGACTTTAATGTGTTGTGACAATGCCTATCGTGTTACGCCTCGTGTTTTCGCTTTAGCGGGGTGTAACATTATACATATTTCGATAGCGTTATTATATATATATTATTAGCATTTCTAGTGAACTTTCGATACTTAATAGCATGAAATATGTGCAGGTTTACTGGAAGATGATCTAATCAGGATTTATTGAAGATACAAGTGTTTATGGCATATGGAAGTCAAGCCAAATAAAGACAAAGAAGTAAATCCAAGAACACAACCAAGTGCGTCGGGTTTACTATCAAGTGTGCCGCACTTTTTCCTGAAAGTCAAATATAAGTCAACAACAATGTGCGCCCTACTCTCCTACCTTGTGCGGCTTATTAATCAAAGCATTTTTGCAACTTTGGTGCCAAGTACCTTAAGTACGGAAAACTTTTCTATAAGTGTGCCGTACTTGTCACCCTGATCAGCCTATAAATACAGGCCATCTCTCAGCCATTTATAACAAAAATCTCATATCATTCAAGAATCATTTAGTCATGAATTCTCCAAGTATTTCCAAAAGAAGAACACTAAAGAATGTAGTATCATTTGATCGAATGAAAAGGGTTATATAGTTTTGGTTATTTGTAATCGGGTTACTTTTGAAACCTATGTAATCGTGATCTAGCTGGATCTAGTATGTCTCTTATTACTCTTTTCAAAACTGTTATCATGAATTTAGTAGCCATGAGAGGCTAAACCTCTTATGACTACTCGGATATGTGAATAGAATAAAATAGATATCACAACAGATACACTACACTAGATAGTTTAGAGAAAGGGAGAGAAAGAGTAGAGGGAGATAGGTGACATGGGAGAGGACAGGAGAGGAGAGGGAAAGAAAGAAGAGAATATTTGATTAGAATAAGAAGAAATCACCACCTTAATTCATTCCCTTAGCCCTCTTTATATAGGAAGGAAGGAGGGACTAGGTAGAAATTAAGGTTTAGTTCATATTACATATAAGTCCTTTCTTTTTGCACTACTTAATCCCTAGACTATTAAAGATAGATAAATGGCCTTGTAACCAACACTTTTTGTGTTTCTAACAATCTCCCTCTAAGGGGTGGTTACATAGGCCTTACATAAGAACGGGGATCAATAATGTTGGGACGTCCACCAACATATTCTTCCAATCGTCCTAGCTGCTCTCTGCACTTCATGACTTGATCAATCTTGTCTACCATCTCTTTAGATCTCTTGACATCCTTGTCAATCCAGTCACGTCCTCTCAACCTTGCATTACCACAACCCAGCTCATTTTTGTTAACCATATCAATCAGATTTCCTTAAATCTTCATCAGAGTACCATCACAAAATTTATGAAATTCATTAAGCTTCATCAGAGATCAGCGGTTATGTTTATTGAGATACACAGCTCCTTTCTCTATTCCAATCATTGTGTAAGGTATCTTTTCATCGATTCCGTCAAAGTAAAGCTTGGGTTTGGTAAGGTTGAGGGTTCTTTGGTAGCTCTTTACCCCCAACTGCAAGTCTTCAACTATGTTCTTGATTATTGTTCTTCGGATAAAGAGTAGAAGTGCGTTGTTAAAGTCCTTCTCATCATCTAACGGGAGATGGTGCATCTTGTCTTATTGAGGTTGAGTTTTGGAAGATCTACATAGCTGAAAGTATAATCCTGTTTATCCAATCTCCTTACCATAATTAATGACAAGAATCCTTAACCCTATTTCCTTTTCACAACAACTCTTACAATTGATATGATTTTCTTGTTAGAATAAACTTTCCCTGGTGATCTGTTATTGATCTCTGCCTTGAAGAAGTCTTGTCTGCTATCTTCCCAGTGATGAATTCCATTCAGGGCTTCGATCTGATAATAATGAACCTCTTTACTCCGTATGTCTAAAACCATATCTTCAATACCTTGGATGTGGTACCTTGCAGCATAGTGCTTGGTGAGAGATGTAGTATACTTCTCTTCAGTGCTAAGGTATACCAAGTAATAGAAGTCATTGTTGTAAAAGCTAGAATGAGGTTTAGTGCTCTTTAACATTTGATGTTTAAATGATCTAGGCTTAGACACATCACCTTCAACACTATTCCATTGAGCTTCAGATAACACAGCTGCTTTGAGTTAATCAACATGATATTCTAGTTCCACATCGTTCTTGTACTGCTGCTTCAGCTTCTCTACTCCTACACCTTTCTTGATGAGTTCTTTAAGCTTCTTTTCCATAGCCATAGTAGATGATCCAAGAATGTGGTCTTCATTTTGATCAATGTTTGATTTCAAAAGCAAATCAAACCATGTTGTTGTTCTCTTAGCATTTGCTGAACCTGACTTCTTTATAAAGCATCCTGCATTAGGATGATTCTACACATAAACATCTTTTTGGTCTTAGGGTTGATCAGCAGGAGTGTCTTCTTGAGCTTGAACCATATGAGCTTTATCTTTTCTTAAAGATTGAGTAGACGATTGACCAACACCCTTTCATCTTTTCTTCCTTTTCTCCCCCTCATGATAAGTGGGAGGATCCTGATGATTGTGAGACCGTTTATGAAAGCATGGCTCATCATTTTGAGCATTAAGTGCTTCTTGATCAAGAATGATGGATTCATAAAGGGTGTCATAAAGCTTCTAATTGGTAGGATGAGTTGTATTTGACTTGTTCAGAGGAATTCTGTTTAGTAGATTTAGCTTTAGATCCATGTCTGAGAGATCATCAGTGGAGGTTGATGGTTTAGTGAATAGATTGATCTGGTTATTTCTCATGACTTCGATCACAAAGTTGTTAAGACGAAACACCTCATGATAAAAATGTATCCCTAAGGATATTTTCCGTTAAAGCATTTATTTGATCTATTACAAGTACACAACCAAACACCTCACGAAATAGGAAGATGAAAACACTCAAATCATTCAACTAATCTATGTGGTAACATGTAACTATTTTGCTCAATTGCTCTGTCGTGACGAGTATTCTATCATAAGCTTGGCAAGGATACATATCTTTACCGCTAAAGCTAAGGAGTAACAAGTTTATAAAGGTAAAATGGGTTTTTATGATAAGGCTTAGGGTTGATTACTCTAACTAATCTTTATCAATACCAATATTCTAGGAGGATGACAAAGACCACATATACACACCCATAACGACAGGATAGACACATGTGACTACTCACTCCTACCTCGAATAAGCTAAAGAGTAGGACTACTAGAGTAATATAGGGTATGGATCTTCTAACTTTCACCGATAGTAATAAACTAACAAGTCAGGTGAGACATACATACATGGCCGTAAAGACAGAATAGACATGCACGCTCGATCACATCCTCATTCGCGTAAAACCCATGGTTAATAATTAGGAAAGGGAATTAAATTGTTGTTAAATAAAAATTACAAAACAAATATATTAAGTCTAAAATACAAGTTGCTAGACACTTTTTCTCGACCGCTACCATAATAAAGATACAACTATTTACAACGTCTTGATCATAGATAAAAAACAACAACCTAAGTTGGCGTTCCTGTAACGGTCAACTTCCCAATCATCCCATACTTTACATACTTTACAAGGCAAGTGGTGATATCTTCCACTTTATACAACACTCTACATCATCGATTTGTATCAATGAATAATCGATCCGTCGTGTAATTCCTTCGGTAGTTGCGAAACGATTATTTTGAAACTTTCCTTCTCTTTTTTGTTGCGATTTTTCTAATTTTTTTGATTTTTTTAAACATCTAACTATATACGAAACTCGGAGTAGTTTCACCATCTTCACGATCATAATAATTCTAGATAATTCCTTCTGTTATTCTTTGTTCTTCGGACGTACCATTAATTGCGATGGTAGTAAATATATATGAGTTTTGACTATAATATACATTCCCATTTGCAATGTGCAAATTCTTCCAACCATACCAAAGATAGAAAATTTTAACACAAGACTCGGGAAATACAAACTTTACACTTAAAGCAACTAGTAACTATAAAATAAACTTAATCTAACAGGGTAGGCTAAGGTGTAAAGTGTAACGAAACAAACAATTGGTGAATTTCCTAAAGGATTGGCTCTACGGGTTGTTCTAGGGGTATCTTACTCTTAAAGTGATATTAAACAAAGGGTTTGTATGGGGGTTAACTAACCGGTGTAGTTAGTTAATAAGCAACATGTAAAGGCGTTTTGGTTGTAATCCTAAAATTTACCAATTTAAACAAGTTACTCCATCTAAATCCATAGTACTCATCATTGCGGTCTCGAGTGATATACCAAGCCAAGTTCTAAAGTCTACTACATCACCGACATACTCATATTTTTTGGAATTTGGGTAAACATTTAGAAACGGATAAGGTTAAATCCTTACAAAATCTAACAAGGGTTATTGTGTGCGGGTTATGTATCTAGTAATTTCACAAAAGTATGCTTGAATTTTTTTTAATTTGAGCACAATTTAAGCATTTTAGTGTGAAAATATGACAAGTAAACATTCTAATTCCACCCCCCCCACTTGAATTATACAATGTCCTCATTGTATAGATAAAACATTAGATACGGGAATTAAAAAGAATTAGAATGAGTCTGGCTGATTTTATCACGAACTATGGTGCTGAACTTACTACCAGGCTTGATTTTATCATACACAAACAAATCAAAATATCATATGATAATATATGCATCAAAATAAATGGTACCCTGTTTAAAGTTAGACACATCATGATATAAATATATACAAAAGATAGAAACAAAAGATAAGTGATGGGGAAATCATGGGTCTGGCTGCTGCTGGTCCTGCTAGGCCGCGGAGGTGCTGGCCTCACCAGCCCTTTGTCTGACCATACGCTGATATGGTATACAGGTCTCAGGGTACAGCGTGTAGGTAACTCGAGCAGAGTCTAAAAGCTGTGCAATGCCACTAGCGGCCCATACGGTGAATCTGGAGAAATCCTTGGCCATAGCACCAATCACCTCACGTTGCTCAGCTAATGCCCCATGAATCTCGTGCACATCCTCCTCTAATATGGCCATCCTTTGTGGCATAGTCCTGGAAATAGATGGTGGTGGCGGTGGTGCCTATACGGGTGCCGAAACAGCCTAGCTACCCTCATCAACAATAGGAGCATCATCAGTGGCCTCAGGGGCACCAGTCGTAGGATCAGGATGCCTCTCTAGTCCCAGGGCTTCCCAAGCCTATGTATCATCTATCTCCTCATAAATCTTCAATCTCACCAACTCACCCATATCAATAATCGGGAGTGTAGGGGCAGTAACTATCAATCCCCAAAGCCTTTCCTCTATCAGGAGTCCAAAATGCTCAGCTAATCGAGCTACAAACTATCCTCTAGAGATAAGAGCCCTGCTCTTCCTCCCATAAGCAAGCAACCTTAAGAACCTAGCCAATAAATAAGGGACATTGACCGAGCCAACGTCCATCCCTCTCAAGTAAAACAAATAAGTCACGGTCACCTTCTCAGGTGCCTGACTCCTCCTAGCAATACTGCACGCAATTAACCTGTGGCACAGCCTAAGAATCAGATCCCTAATAGAAGTGTAGGATGGGGATCTGCCTCGCGCTCTCGGATCCCCCTTGTGGGGTATGTCTCGCGCTTTCGGCCCAGTATGCACCGAATCCAACAGTCTATATCTCCTTAGCTGTGTGTAATCCCAAGGCTAAAATAAACTCTCTTTAACTCATACACCTCCTAACTCCTCCCAACTAAAACTGTAGGGCTCGAGGTGTGTCTAAATCAGTCACTGCCTCTCCAAACCTAAACGTGCTAAAAAACTCCAGAATGAGCTCATGCACCAACGGGCCTCTAATATTAAACATCCTCCTCCACGCTCAGCTAGTGAACACAATCTGTCCTTGAGCATCCCTATGCTCTATCAGCATCCTAGTACTCAATCCCTCAGCCATTAAATCTGGTAATTCCCCAAAGTCGAACACCTGAACCCTGTGTACCTCCCTCCTGTATATTCTAGCCAACCTCGTCTCAAAATCCGCTATATCTGCATCAGTGTACTGTAATCCCTCATACCTAAGGTACTGGTGCCTCTAATCAGGTGGTGGAAGAGCCATATCTGTAAAATCAATGAGAATAGTACAAGGATTATAGAATTTCAGACATTCTATTTTGAGGGTGGATACAGCGTATTCATAAATGGATACGCCGTATAAGGGTCAATATCGTCAATACGACGTATAGATTAAAACCAATACGGTGTTTGGGTTTGAAAACTCAGGATCCTTTTTAAATCGATACGCCGTATTCATTCAACTGAATACGTCGTATTGGGGTTTTAAAATTGGGTAAAATTTAGTCAATACGCCATATCCATGTTAGTGGATACGTCGTATTGTTCTGCAATTTAAAAACGAAAAAGGGTTTCTCATTTCTACCCAGTTTGACCCATTCGTAATTCTTAAAAACTACCTAATTCTCATTCGGATGGGGGGGGGGTGATAAGTGCTTAATTACACATATCTTTTACCTCTGAAAACGAGCTTAA
>BQNB010160741.1:0-14764 GCA_026074375.1 Tanacetum coccineum
GTGGTTAAGTTTTTAAGAAGTTTATTTGCTAGGTTTGGAGTTCCTAAAGCTTTGATTAGTGATAGAGGGACACATTTTTGTAATTCCTAGCTTGAAAAAGCTTTACAAAGATATGGTGTGACTCACAAATTATCCATGGCATATCACGCTCAATCTAATGGACAAATTAAAGTTACTAACAAGGCTATTAAGCATATCCTAGAAAGATCAATGGGGTACAATCTTGGAGATTGGTCAGAAAAACTTAACGATGCATTGTTAGTATTTAGGACAGCCTACAAAACACCGACATGGTGTACACCTTTCAGACTAGTTTATGGGAAAGCATGCCATTTACCCGTAGAGATCAAGCATAAGGCACATTGGGCATTGAAACAATGTAATATGGACGCTTGCTAGAAAAAGTCATCTTATGCAGCTTAATGAGTTAGCCGAATTAAGAGATGGTGCTTATGAGAATACTAGAATTTACAAAGAACAGGCCAAGAAATGGAAAGATTCTAGAATCCGTGGTGATAAAGATTTTAAGGTAGGCAACAAAGTGCTACTTTATAATTCTCGCCTGAAGATGTACCATGGAAAACTTAAGTCGAAATGGAGCGGTCTGAACATTGTTAAAAGGGTATATCCATATGGGGCTATTGAAATCATTGACAAGAACATGTTTAGCTTCAAAGCTAATGGACAACGATTGAAGAAATATTACAAATGTAACATTGACAAAGAGGATGATGAAGTTATAGAGTTCGAGAATGGTGTAATGTGAGGCTGAAGGGAGTCAAACTTAAAGACTCTCACAAAAAGAAAAGTGCTTGCCGAGAGACAACCCAGACAATTTTTATTTATTTTTTATCAAGTCTGTATTCCCAAACATCAATACAACGTATCTTCTCCATACCATATGACGTATTGAATGTTTGGACATTATCAGCCCTTTATTTTTTTTGTATTTAAAACTTTATTGTTAGTTCTGTCTATACGGCTTATTCATTATATGATACGGCGTATTCAGCAGAACTGACTCGTATAGATACTTTTTACAGGTCTTTCTATATGGCGTATCCAGGTTTTTGGATACGGCGTATCGACTTCCTGTACAGTTTAGTTTTTATTTTATTAACCATAGGTATCGAGATAAGACTTTGCATGTTTTCTTATATTTTGCATAGGACCTCGCTGGAAAGAAATTGACAACGTTGGTGAAGTATCAATCAATCTGGCATTCTTGCTCATAAACTCAACTTGGAGAATCTACCGAGCAAAACATCAAGGGAGTTTCCCGTTCTAATTCTTTTAATTTCCCATTTTTAATGTTTTATCTATACAACGAGGACGTTGTATAATTTAAGTGTGGGGATGGGAATTAGAACGATACTTGTCCTATTTTTCACATTAAAATGCTTAAATTTAAATTTTTTCAAGCATACTTTTGTGAAATTACTAGTTACATAACCTGCATACAATAACTCTTATAAGATATTGTGAGGATTTAGCCTTATCCATTTTCAAATATTTATCTAAATTCCATAAAAATATGAGTGTGCCGGTGATGTTGTAGACTTTAGAACTTGGTTTGGTATATCTATTCGAGACCACAATAATGAGTACTATGGATTTAGATGGAGTAACTTGTTTAAATTGGTAAATTTTTAGGATTACACCCAAAAAGCCTATATATGTTGTTTTATTAACTATCTACACTGGTTAGTTAAATCCCCGTATAAACCCTTTGTTTACTCTTATCTTAAGAGTAAGATACCCCTAGAAAAACCTGCAGAGCCAATCCTTTAGGAATTACACCAACTATTTATTTCATTACACCTTTACACCTTAGCCTACCCTGTTAGATTAAGTTTAATTACAATTTTTAGTTGCTTAAAGTGTAAAGTATATATTTCCCGAGTCTTGTGTCAATTTTCTATCTTTGGTACGGTTGGGAAGAAATTTGCACATTGCAAATGGGAATGTATAAAGTGGAAGATATCGCCACTTGCCCTGTATAGTATGTAAAGTATGGAATGATTGGGAAGTTGATCATTACATGAACGCCAACTTAGGTTGTTGTTTTTTATCTATGATCAAGACATTGTAAATAGCTGTGTCTTTATCATGGTTACGGTCAGGAAAAAAGTGTCTAGCAACTTGTAATTTAGACTTAATCTATTTGGAAAGTTTGGAGATAATCGCAAGAGCTTAACCGAAGATATTCAATGAGAGAAATCGATTTGTCGTTGAACATCTTTAAAAATACAACGATGCAGATATTGGTATAAAGTGGTAGATATCGCCACTTGTCACTTAAAAGAATGTAAAGTATGGGATGAATGGGAAGTTGACCGTTACGGGTACCCCCAAATCAGGTACAGCAAGCAGAATGGACGAGACATTTAGTCGACACTGTCCTTGAAATGGTTCGGAACATTTAAGGTCGGAGACACTTGTACTTTGAACGTAGCACCCAAATCAGGTAGCAGCGGAATGGTCCGGATAAGATGGAAAGTTGACCGATACGTCCTTTATGGTCTAGAATCCCACTGTCCTTGAAATTCCTATTAGTCCACCACATCCGAAACATGTCCACATTCTACAGCAATTCAATTACCGCACCCTGAAGCTAACTCTACAAATCTTATCCATGTGACCTATCCTTGACATCTCTGGCACTTTTTTATTTTTTTATTGAGGACACGGTCCATGTATGATGTAAGTTGCACCGGTTGCATTTTGGTAAATTTTCTTTCCAGCATAATCATTCCCATCCGCGTATGGGCGCAGGATATGCCAGAACAGTTTCTGTCTCACTGTTTTGTTGTTGTGGTGATTGTTTGTTTCGGTTTGCGGTTATTGTTGTTGGGTTATTGTTGTTTGTTGTGTTATTGTTGTAAGTTATGGTTATTGTTGTTTTTTGTTTCCTAGTTGTAATTCCCCCATTTTCCCTCTTATTGCATTCCGCCAATTCTTAGCAAAAGCCCTAATACAGCCCTACCCTGAACTGCTTGCTCGACCAGTTTACGGGCCATGATGATGGCATCATGCAGAGTTGCAGGCTTTAAAGAAGTGATATTTCCTTTGATTCTTTTCAAGAGGAAACACACGAAGTACTTTCATCTTCTTTCTTTCAGTGACAACCAATTTATGACACAATCAGGAGCAGTTCGTGAAACGATTATTGTAAAGCTTCGATTATCACTCCTTTCAGAAGTCAGAGTCCAAAGTTCTTGTTCCATCTTTTGAATTTCAGTTGTTGGGTAGTATTCAGTAGTCATCATAGCTTTTACGTTGCTTCAGGGGATCTGATTAGCATTATCAATCCCATAGTCTGAACATTTTCCGTCCACCAGGTTAAGCAACGACCCCTCAAACGTGCACAATAAGAATTCACTTTTGTCATCTTCAGCACATTTGCAAAATTCAAACACTTGCTTCATCTTTTCGAACCAACGATTTCAGTCTGACTACACCTCAGTCCCCTTGAAAGAGTGAGGCTTTTGCCATCAAAAATGTCCTTATACGAACAATCCATGCATCTCTGGTAACAAACAGTTCCTCAGTATTTGTTGAACCGGAGCCACCCATCTTGTTTTGAGTCAGCTCTAGTCTTTCATATTTTTTCAATGCTTTGGCCACACGATTTTCCACTATCTTCCTAACAGATTTCTGTCTTACATCATCTCCTGGTGGCCCAAAAAAAATAAAAAAAAAATGTATTCAGGTAACACAAGTCACATAATTCTTGAGAATTTTGTAAAAGATATGCAGAGTCATACACATGGTAAATTAATGGATAATGAATATAAATAAGCATAAAATTAATCAGGAAGTCGATATTATATATAATTGATCGATAGAATAGACATTGATTATGCAAAAGATAGACTTAGAGAGATACGAATTTAAACTCAAGTCTTATATATCTAGAGATTATATATAATGCAATAATGACAATCGGAAAAGTAAGTAAGGATCAGAGAATACGCGCGCATGGATATCGTATAGCGATGCAGGATTCTGTATATAAAAATGAAAGAAAAGAAAACTTTTAAACTTTGTGGTTATAGACTAGGTTTAGAAAATGACCCAGTTCCCTTTAACCTTGGCTCTGGTACCATATGTGTATCGGAAATTTAAGTCGTTGTACTGTAACCACCCTCCAAGTATAGGTAGCAGCGGAAAATGTTAACAAAGGGGTGCTACGTCAAAGACAACATCAAGATATAGGAAACGACCATAAATGGACGTTTAAGATAAGATTTCATTCGATGACATAGCAAAGTATCATAATTTATACATTAGGTCCCATATGTTTTATAAGTCATAAACATTTCACATACATTTTTAGTTATACCAAAAGCTTCATAATACCAAAAGCTTCATAATACCAAAAGATGACTTAAGTTTTTAAAGATAATAAAAGTTGCATAGACTTTAGATAAAACACAGAATCCGTCTTCATTGATATCCGCCACGGCTCCCCTCCAATCTTCATACCCTAGGACCTGAAATTACATGCTAAAAGTCAACACAAAGGTTGAGTGAAATCATAGGTTTATCGGTAAAAAGGGTGGACCACAAGATCGAAGTAATAGTAGACTCTGAAACACATTCAGTAGTCCAAAACGTTTATTATTGCACTAAGCTCATGACCCCGAAGCCTTAACTAGATTTGTGCCCCAATCAGAATATAGGATGCTTGCCAACAACCTAACACCTCTCAATGTTAAATGCACCTTGATCAAACTAGTGACCCAAGGAAAGGTGGGGATTGTCAGTCCCGATAGATCTATCCACAACACTCGCGCTTACTACAATAGCAATTAACGGTTCATGATAAATAGGGACTTCACGGCAATAAGGTAACTTAGCAATAATATTCAGGCAGTAATCTGGATAGCATACACTTTGTAAACACTTTGAAAACACTTAGAAAAACACTTGTGTCCAATAGTAAAACAAGCAATGTAATTCACCCCGTAGATTTTGTAAAACAATCACGTAGTAAAAAGGGGGCTATGAACTCACCTCGAGTGAATGGTAATCAACAAGTATTCACAATAGAAAATGCGTCACGCTTACGATCGAATGCAACCTAATCCAATATAGGTCGTATAAGTACTAAACACTTTGATTATTTATAGGTCGTATAGCTCATCATACTATCGTTCGGGCTATCATAATTAAGAGGTCATGTAGTGACGTATGAGGAGCTAGGACACTTTAAATCGTAAATCCAACAACTCGTCGATACGCCACCCCGAAGAGGCCTCATTATGAAACTCCCTAGTAATATAGTACTTTGATTAACTAATACCACATATAATTCTATATAGCTACATCACCATCTAATCGTTTTAGTGAAATCATATTTATAAAGTAAAAACGTTTATAAGTATACTTTAGTAAAACTGGCGTAACTTTCTCGTTTTAAATCCGTTTCTTTCATTTCTTATGTCCACGCCTTCGTATTAAGACGAGCTATCAAAATATAACATTTTCAAAATTTGAGTTTTTCTGATGAATAGTGATTACTGTTTATAACAGTTATATATTTATTTTTATAGATTTAGTTATCGTAAATCTCGTAAATGTCGTAACTTATTCGTTTTAACTCCGTTTTTAGCGATTCTTTCGAGCACGTCTTCGTATTTAATAGTTTTATCGATTTATTGATGATTTAAAAATATAAGTTTCTGTGGTGAATAGTAACTTTTATAAAAATAGTTTTATAAAAGTATATATATTTAATGTAAACTTAAAATTGTCGTATCTTTTTCGTTATAAATCGGTTTTTCGAGTTTCTTATCATTTTGGAATCGCCATGACATGTAGTATTTTATAAAAATATAAAATGAAGGCTTTGTTTTTCGAATTAAAACAGCAACTTTTGAATATTTTTAGAAAAATATGTTTAAAACTAGTTTTTATAACCTTTTAGTTTAACCGCTTTGTTACTAGTCCATTATAACATTTATTATTATATGTCTTACATCCTTAGGGTCTCTAGTCCATGATTTATTCAACCACATAACACATGAATAGATGTACAAAATTATAATCACAAGCATAAATATGTTTTACATGTTTAAAAGTAACCTAATGGTGATTTCACTACATAGAACTTATATACACATAAAATGATAAATGTAAAGACATAAAGAGTTTTAGATAACCTTATGGTGATGTAATATGATGAGAAATATAATCTAAACCCTTGTTTAGATTTTTAAACCAAGCTTGCAAGATTTGGACCCTTAATTTTTCCAAGAACCCTAATTTCACTTTCTTTGCTTCAACACTTGAAAATACTTAACCTAATCTTCAAACCATCTTAGTAGGTCTTAGATATGTTGTGTGTATGCTTGTATAAGTGGTAGAAAAATTTATATGGGTTGTATGTATTGAGGGTTTTGAGCCGTGAGCTAGAGAGGAAAAGGGAAGAGTTTTGATCTTTTTTTCCTAAGTGTTATGTGTTATGTTTTTTATCTATTGCATTGTATAAGTAATACATGTGTAGGACTAGTCAAGGAGACATAAGGAGGGTGTTAAGGAAGTCCTAGTCTTGGTCTTTGGTCAAAACTTAGAGACTAAGGGTTGAATGTTCTCTAAATGAGACATAATCTTATGAAAATAAGGAGATGTGTTATCTATGATATTTTCTTTGCATTTTTGAGTCCAAATCCAGCTATGAATGCATATGTATGATATATTTTTGTAATTTTTATGTATTAGGTATAAAAGTGGGTATTTGTTGAAGCGTAGAAAAAGTTTTGGTGCTTCCGGGTATACCTAAATGTATTAAATTGCGAAACGTAAACGTTTTACGCAACCAATAAAAATAAAATATAAAAAGTTGATTATTACTTTCGTAAAAATAATATATTGCTTGCTTGACGAAAACTTTAATTCGTTTGGTGTCCGTTTACGTTAATTGTTGATTTTTAGTTTACGCGATTTCACTATATAATGAGAATTAAAAGTAAACGCGTACGAGAAAAAAAAATTAGTAAAATAGATGACGTCGTAAATGACCTGAAAATACGGAATGTTACAGTCTCCTCCGGTTAGAAGAGCCTTGTCCTCAAGGCTCAAGTTGCGGCACTTGAGGAAAGTACGGGTTCGGAGAAAAGATGCGGATATTTCTTCCGGAATGATGTTGATGAAGAGGTGTAGATACTTTTTACTATTATTATTATTATTATTATTATTATTATTATTATTATTATTATTATTATTATTATTATTATTATTTTTTTTTTAATATCATTTTTTCTAGGACTACAGATTTCACAAAGTCCCAGAGGCATCTTTATAAACCAGTCTAAATATGCTCTAGAATCGTTGAAAAAATATGGTATGGAATCTAGTGACCCCGTGGATACTCCCATGGTGGAGAAATCCAAACTGGATGAAGATACACAAGGGAAAGCTGTTGACCTTACATACTATCGTGGAATGGTTGGCACCCTTATGTATCTCACAGCCAGTAGACCAGACCTTATATTTGTTGTATGCATGTGTGCCCGGTATCAGGCAAAGCCTACCGAAAAGCACTTACATGCTGTAAAAAGAATATTTAAATACCTAAGAGGAACTGTTAAGAGGGGACTCTAGTATCTAAAGGATTCTTCTATTGCTCTAATAGCTTATGTAGACGCTGATCACGCGGGTTTCCAAGATACTAGACGAAGTACATCTGGATAAGATTACAGCTTACCAACTATGGCATTGGATTCAATAAAATTCTAATGTACTGTGATAAAAAAAAGCGCTATTGCCTTATGCTGCAACAATGTTCAACATTCTCGATCAAAACATATTGACATCAGATTCCACTTCATAAAAGAGCAAGTTAAGAACGGAGTAGTAGAGCTTTACTTTGTCAATACGGAGTATCAGCTAGCGGACATCTTCACTAAAGCCCTTGGCAGAGAAATAATTGAATTTCTTATCAACAAGCTGGGAATGCGAAGTTTTATGCCGGAGACCTTGAAACAATTGGCATATGAAGCTGAAGAATAGTGGTGGTACCTATTAAAATATCCTGTATATATTATGTATATATATTAAAAACCAGAAAAACCAAAAAGATTTTTATTTTTATTTTTAGAAAACCTTTATAAAAACAAAATACAAAAATATAAAATACTTAAAACCAAAAAAAAAATGAGAAAAATATAAAAAGAGGTAATAATGGCATGTCTTCTGAAAATCGATAACATTTACGGTCTTAGAAATGTCATTTAATAATGATACGAGGCTGTAAATAAAGTTTGAGCAAAAGTTCCAAATGTTTTTAAAACATGCCAAAAATGGCTTGCTATTATTTCAGATAGCAACTCGGTTATCATCTTAAAGGCAAGTATTTCAAAAGAAAACTTGACCTCATAACGGGGATTTATTCTCGGGTATTGTCTACTTTATGACCATGCAAAAGCTTGTGTTTACTTTGCAACACAACCCGTGCTTCCTATATACAAATTAATGTACGTGTTAGTGCATTTCTTTGTCAAAATAAGAGAAATCTTATTTTTATTGATAAAAAGTTGTCTTCATAATGAATCAGTGTTTTCAGTAATCACAAAAAGATTTTCAAAGACAATTCGACCACTCAAACAATGACAACAGCTCTTGAAATAGAAAACGGGTCATTATTTGAGAGGGAGAAAGTGTCATCAAATAATCTTTTAAAACAGTCTTTCAAAATAAGTCACGGAATAAACGGAAAAAGTTTTTGATAATGATGGATAACAATTTCAAGGGGAGTTAATTTATATTAAATACAAGAGCTTTAGATGTCATTTGTTTCAAACTTTAGAGACTTATTTTCACTTTGAGACTTAGTAAATTCAGGCTTTAAACTACAGACGATCAATATTGCCAATACCTCATAGTTTGTAAAAGACTTAGGAATGCTTGTAAATACTTTCATAGTTTTAAAATCCTTGAAATTGATTCTCACAGGATAGATTTAAGCTTATCAATTCTTCAAACACGATCTCTAGTATATTTGTGTACTAGGTTTTGTTGATTCTGAGGTATCGAAACCAGCAAGGGGGAAGGAATAGAAATACACTAGAACGTGCAACAAGTACACATGATAGAGTCCATATCCTTCTTTGATTTTAGGCCATTCTGGGAAGATGAATGTCATAACCGTAGAGAAAATCAGTGTTTTAACTTGTTACTTTCGGGTGCTCTATTTCAACTACATATGGGAAGAGATATCTTGTGATTTCAAGTATGCATCGTTTAAGATACTAGGGGGAAGTGTTATGAGAATAATTACTTAAAACGTGAGAAGAGCTCTTTCTGATTCAATTAATGTTTTACCCGACCGGTCAATCTCTAAGCTTATTCTTAAAAGAAGTAGATATATTTGATAGAAGAGGTACACATAGGTATGATGATTCCTTTAGATTGTCAGTATCCTGCAGGAAGAAATGTCTAATTTCAAGACTTAGTTGACTTTGAAGTTATCATTTCGACTATTTAGAGTGAATAATTGTGACATCCGAGACTTAGTTGACTTTGGTGTTTCAATTTATATTATCACTATCCTTAAGAGAGAAATGCGCTCATCCGGGACTTAATTGACTTTGGTGTTGCGGTATCTAATTCTTGAAAGGGTTATGTTTGTACTTCGGATATCTGGGCTTTATACATCAAGACTGCTTGATGTGGCTTCCAAGAAAGTTTTGAATCTACTCAAGAAAGGATTGCTGGTTTAGGGGGAAGCTAAGACAACATCAAAACAGACATCACCAACCACACAAGCTCAAGTTACATATGTATATGAATCTGTTTCATACTCGAAGTTTGGGGCAAAGACTTTCGTAACTTGGAAAGAAAGTTGATGCAATGCCGAAGAGTACTTGGACAGAGAAAGATCAGATTGATAAATTCTTGAAAGAAAGAAGGTTAATGAGGAGCTTAGAAAAGTTCGTTGGTGGGAGATTGTATGAAGGAGACATATGGCTGCTACAAAGAACCATATGATTCTATCATACGATGTTCTCATCATTCAGGTCAAACCTCGTACATAATAATCTTGTAAAAATATATATAAGTAGTGTAGACTTATGGTGATAATAAGGAGTGCTCGAGTACAAAATTTTCAAGAATTTCTTAGTAAATTCAAAAATTTTCAAATTATTGTACCAATGACCGACCATTTAATTTACTTTATTGGAGTTATAAGGTGGTTAAGTTTAGGTATTCATTCCTATGATCCAGCCAGAATCGGAGGGATCTACCCAGGGATATTCCACTAGATAGTGTAGTAGTCATAAGAATGAAAAAAGGGAGTAAAAGTGAAATAAGGGGAAAAGTGCCGACTGAGATGGAGGAAGTACTGGAACAAACCCAATAAGGTACTAGTTATCAAGTCTCGATAAGCACTGAAGGAGTTGAATAATTAAAAAGAAAAGTTAAGATAAAATGGTGAAAAGAAAGAAGCCCTCCTTACACTTAGCAAAACCGAGTCAATACATTTGCTGTCAAGAATCACAAAGATGATTGCTGACATTGAAGACTGATATCATGGACCCAGTGATGCAATGCATAACCCTCCCTAGCCACTCTAAATCTTAAAAAAATTCTGTTTCATTTCTCATGGAGAATACACGTATTCTATCAGCATATCCTCACTCCGATTAGTTGGTATTGAAAAGGTGACAGTCTGCTCCAGCCTCCAATCACTAAAAACCAAAGGTGGCACTATTGAGTCGAGGAGACCAAAAAGAGATCATCCATAAATCTCATTAGGACACTGTCAAAAATATGCTTACTATTCACAAAATGTGAATAACGAGAAAAATATAAAGAGTCCACGCATTATCCTATGTGATTTTTGCCAAACATCAGAGTGATACTCCAAGTAATCACAGTGAATAATGAAATCCTGTTGAGTCCAACATCAAACAAGCTCTTGGTAGGTGACTTGTGCGATTCAAATGAATCAAACTTGTGACAACTGGAAAGAAACGATGGTGCGATTCCAAGTGAATCAAACTTGTTCCAGTATATGAATTGACGGTTGATGATGAATTTTTACATTGCCTTAAAACTCTCGATGGTCACAAAACCACTTTAAGCAGTTCACACGACGATTGATTTTTCAAATCATTTTTTTCTATTCCAATCGGTGAACAGTAACTCACTGGTTTACTTTATCGTGATGTTCTTTGAGACATTCCGATAATAAGAACATGTTGAGTACGATGAATCTAATACACGTGTGTTAGAAAGATTCAATACTGCAAGCTGGAAATCATGTCAATGAGATTCTTCTTAAATTGAATCTACCTGATCACAGGTCGATCCTCACGGATTCGAAGGTTACTCCAACCAAACACGGGCGAATGACAAAGCCATATTCGTCCCCCCGCTTTATTGCTAACTGTTTTAATGCAGGATACTTAAAGATGGGATGAAGGTACCTGATTCCAGCTGTCTTAAAGATTCATAACCACATGCTCATACTCGACCGACAAAAGTTAAGACATCTGAAAGCTCAAGTAAAGTTTCCAAGACCTCCGCTACTCTGATACCGTATTCTTTTCTTGAAGTGACGAAGTATTAAAGTCAAAAGAATTTCAAAGAAGTTTCCATCACTCTGATACCGAACGTCTTTCTTAAAGTGATGAAGTGTTAAAGTTAAAGAATATCAAGAAAGATGGTTACACTCACTTTCAAACATCAAGAACAGTATGAGCATGTCGGTCCAGAAGTCACAAGATCACAAGAAGGCAAAGATTACAAGATGGCGAATAGAGATTATGCTTGGTTGATGATCTTAAGAAGCTCAAAGGATCACATACAAGTCAAGAACACGATACAAGCTAAAGCCTAAAAGTCTAAAGATTGCTACATCAAGATTCACAAGATAAAGAACATGATAACAAGACTACGAGCTAAAGATTGAAGACATTCATAGAATGTAGAGCTTAAGTTTTTGTAAATTGGAGTGACCTCCCTTAGGGGGAGATTGTTAGGAATCTAAAAAAGGATCGGTCACTCCACGTATTTTACGTTTCTAGCTCGTAGTCTACAAAGTATTATATAGTAAGCTAACCGGGCCAAAGCATAGAAAGCCCATGGAAAGCATGGTTTATCTTTTGTATAAAATCCCTCTCCACACATAGAAAGGGTAAATGGGAGATGAATCATTTGACACACACATTTAGTGTGTTTTTCTCATATGTTTCTCCCTTCTACTTTCTCTCTCTAGTTCTATCTTTGTGTGAAATACATTTTCTTCAGGATGCATAAGCTATGACTTTCTCCTTTTGCATCAACACCCACCTAACCCTTTATGCGAAGCATCGCAGTAGACCATGAAGTTTTTACTACCTTTGAGTAAAGCCAAAATCGGCGCACTACATAACTTCTGCTTCAAAAACTAAAATGCAGCTTCTTTCTTTTCACCCCAATCAAAATTCATACTTTTCTGAGTCAATTTAGTCATAGGTTTAGCAATCTTCTAGAAGCCTTCAATAAACCTTCGGTAATAACCAGCAAGACCTAAAAATTGATGAATCTCTGTCCGGGTCTTGGGCGATGCCCAATCCCTAATTGATTCTATCTTAGTCGGGTCCATATAAATGTCTTCTCTATCAATCACGTGAGCAGGAAATTGTACCTTAGAAAGCCAAAAATCACACTTTAAGAACTTGGCGTACAATTCTTCCTTTTTAAGTAACTCCAGAATTTGCTTAAGATGTCCTTCATGTTCCACTTTGTTCCTTGAGTAGATCAAAATATCATCTATGAACACGATAACAAATTTATCCAAGAATGGCTTGCACACCCGATTCATTAAATCCATAAATACAGCCGATGCATTTGTCAATCCAAAAGGCATTACTTGGAACTCGTAATGACCATAGCGTATTCTAAATGCCGTCTTTGGAATATCCTCATCATGAACTCTGAGTTGGTGATAACTAAACCTCAAGTCAATCTTCGAGTAGACACTTGTATCCTGCCGCTGAATCAAACAAGTCGTCGATACTCGAGTGTTTATCGATTCTAACAGTAAACGTGTTTCATTCACGGTAAATCGATAGACACCCAAAAGATCCCATCTTTCTTTTTGACAAAAACAAGATCGGAGCTCCCCATGGGAGGAACTTGACCTAATAATCAGTTTTATAAAAGTTCCTTGCAATTGCGCAGACATTTTTTGCATTTCTGACCAGAGCAAGTCTATAAGGGCTCTTGCCACAGGTGCACACTAGGGGACTAATCAATTTGAAATTCCAACTTTTCCTTGCAGGTGCAATCCAGGCAAGTCGTCTGGAAAGATCTTCATAAATTTTTTTCCGTTTTTGCTCTCCTGTACAATTGGCACGTCCTCCAGTCGCTTCTCCTTCGAACTAACTTATGTTTCCTTCTTTGTAACTTGCGCCAGAAATACTTGAAAACCTTTCTCCATATACTTCTGAGTCTTCGTACACGATATGATACTCAACGTTCAATTTCTTCCCCTTATTACTCATATTGCCTTGAACTATCAAAATTTTGTCTCCAAAAGGAATACGTACTATCTTCTCGTCACAGACAATCACCGCATGATTATTCGCCAGCCAATCCATACTGATGATGACGTCAAAACTACCGAGCTCTACGGTATTAAATCCAAGGTTGATGGATATGTTTTAAGCCTTCAAAATAATGAGCCAAACAGGAAGTCGGTCAGTTACGTAGTACGAGTCTCGGTCATTAAATTAGTTAAATGTTTGTAAAATTTAATATCGGAGAATCGGGCTCAATAGTTAATCTAATATTGTATATGCTTCGGGTTTTAATCCAAGCAAACCCGAGCCCGGTCCTAGTTAAATATCCCGCGCTGTCATTATAACCGACGGGTCTATAAACAAATTTCTATTTAGAAAAGAGTTAGTTGTTCATTTTATAAATCTTTTCTTTTTCCAAAACTCTTTCATCTCTCTCTCTTCTTTCTCTCTCTAAAAGATCAACTCACTCTCTTTCTCTTTTCTAGTTCGATTCGTGTATGTTATATGTTATGAAGTGATTACGGGATCCTACAATTGGCATCAGAGCTTCAAGGGTGGATTTGTGTTTGATTCTTGTGGGTATAGATTAGCAAATTTCGTGGTCCATTTTGTGAAAAAAATACCCACGGCTCAAAAATTTGTTTGGGTCTAATGGTTTGTTAATCTTGATCTTCACTTGTTCTACACATCAAAAGGTAAGAGTGCTTCAAATTTCGTGTGTTAAACAAGCTCCTAGCTCGAATTATAAGCAAACAAAGTAAGGTGTTCTTCGTGGAGAGTTGCTTCATTTTTGACGATCCAAGAAGAAATACATGTTATAGGATGTTTAATCTTGGTATATCTCCTTAGTATTGCATGTTAGAGCTTTGATTCGTGGATAGAAAAGCTTATTTGAGTGATTTTGTCAAATTCAACCTTGTGTTCATCGTGGAGGGTTGCTTATTTAATTATTTGTTCTTCACGGCGGTTTGACTAGCTAGGGGGACAAGATCTACGATTTAAGGAAATAGTCAACAGCGGTTTGTTGACCACAATTGCGAGTTGCTAAAACAGCGAGTTGCTAAAACAGCGAGTTGCTAAAACATCGAGTTGCTAAAACAGCGAGTTGCTAAACGGCGAGTTACCAAACAACGATTTGAGTATTTTATTAGGGCAGCGAGTTGTCAAAAGATAGCACTGCTTTTTGTCTAGAAATCTTGTGTGAAGAAAAAGGGTTTCAGTAAAACAGCCATAACTTTTGATCCGTAAGT
>BQNB010160742.1:0-14764 GCA_026074375.1 Tanacetum coccineum
TCTCAGATATGAAAGAGTAACCATTTTTATAAAATAATTTTTATAAAAACACTTTTATATATTTAATTATCGTAAACTCGTAAAATTCATAACTTCTTCGTTATAGCTCGGTTTTTCAAGTTCTTTATATGAACGGAATCCTCATGAAGAGTACTATTTAAATTAGTAGGTTCTATAATTTTATAAAATTCGAATCTTCACAGAATCATTAAAACAGTTCGCATTTATATATGTGTAATTTAAAACTAGTTATATAAATTATAACTTAATTAATTTGTACAAGTCCTCTAAATTACTTTGTACCACAAGTCTTACATATTTTGGTTTCTCAAGATTGTGTCCATCATTTTTGCCCAAGTAATGTGTCCTCATGAAAAAATATATATATATATAAGCTTTGTAATTAAACTTTCAACAATTTAATTTATAAATCAAATCTATAAATTAGCCAACACTTATAATAAGTATGTTCTTGCATTTTAAACATCATTTCACCATAGATATGTATAAATTCGAATCTTATACATGCTTGTTTTAATTTATAAACCATAAAAACAAACCCTATGTGGTGATTAACATACTAACAAGTATATAAAATATGTAAATGAATAATTAGAAGCGATTAGGGTTATGTTTTGAACTCAATGAAGATGTAAGAAGATGCTACACAATTCAAACCCAAGTATTTAACCCTAAATACTTCCAAGAAAACCCTAATTCCACTTGAAAACCCTAGTTTCTCTTCTTTTTGAATTAAACCCTTATTTAATTTACCTAAGCTTCCAAACCACCTTGATATACCTTATATATTAACCCTAATAATGTTAGTATACTTGTAATCTTGCTAGGATGAAAACTATAATTTGTTTTTGTTATGTATTTTGAGCTGTGGGCTTTTAAGAGAGAAATAGGAGAGAAAATTTGATTATTTAGCTAGTTGATATGTATAAGATAGTCTTATAATGTGCTCCTTTTATAATGCAAGTATTAGCCAAACCACTTAACAAAACCATGGCTTAGATGTGGTTTGAGTATAAGAGGTACATGTGCCCTCCTCCTTCCTAGGATGAGGTCTTGCTTAAAGGACATGGATTTGACAATTTGTGGAGAAATGGGAGTGTAAGGTTTACTTGATGGGTTATAACTAGAATGAGGTGACTTTAGTGGAGAGTTTTTGATTTATTAAGTGTGTATGAATATAGAATCGGCCATGGGTTTAATATGAGCGAGAATGATTAAATATTTGGGTATTGGATATAATAGTGGGTATTTGTTGAAGTATAGATGGGTATTAGTGCTTTCGTGTATGCATAAATGTATTTTATTACAAAACGTAGACGTTTTACGTAACCAATAAAAATAAATTCTGAAAAGTTATAAATTATCCTCGTAATAATTATATAACACTTGCTTGACGTAAACTTTTATTTGTTTGATGTCCATTTACGTTGAATGTTGATTTTTAGTTTACGCGATTTAACTAAACGATGAAAATTAAAAGTAAACGCGTAAAACCCTAAAAATAAATAATGGAAAGTATTGAGTCGTAAAATGACCTAAAATAATGGATTGTTATAGTCTTCCCACGTTAAAGGAGCCTTGTCCGCAAGGCTCAAGATGCAGCACTTGTCGAGGGTGCGGTTTTTGTGAAGAAATGCGGATACTTCTTTCGGAATTGATCTTCACGTTCCTATGTGAACTCGGAACCTCTCTTAAAGTTCCATCGAACCTTGATGATCGGAATATGGCTTTGCTTCAACCACTTGACTTCATGATCCATAATCTCCACTGGTTCTTCAACAAAGTGAAGCTTATCGTCAATGTGTATTTCATCCAACGGAATTGCCAACGGCTCGTCAAATAAACACTTCTTTAAATTGGACACATGAAACGTGCTATGAAACCTGCTTAATTGTTGAGGAAGTTCAAGTCAGTAAGCAACGGTTCCCACTTTTGCCAACACCTTGAAATGGCCATTATACCTTGGGTTCAACTTCCTCCGTTTGCCAAAACGGATAACCCCTTTCCAAGGCGAAACTTTTAACATACCATTGGCTCCAACTTGAAATTCCAAAGGCTTATGCCTCACATCAGCGTAACTCTTTTGTCGATCACGAGCGGCTTGAATTCTTTGTTTGATTTGAATGATTTTCTCGGTTGTCTCATAAATGATTTCTATACCGGTAAGCTAAGTATCTCTGACCTCGACCCAACAAATAGGTGAACGACACTTACGACCATAAAGCGCCTCAAATGGTGCAGCTTTAATACTCGTATGATAACTATTGTTGTATGAGAACTCAATCAGCGGTAAGTGTCTATCCCAACCATTCCCAAAGTCTATCACACAAGCGCGTAACATATTTTCTAATGTCTGAATGGTTCTTTCGCTTTGTCCATCGGTCTGCGGATGGTAAGCAGTACTCATATCCAAGCGAGTACCCAAAGCCTTTTGAAATGACCTCCAGAATTGTGACGTAAATCTACCGTCACGGTCACAAATGATTGAGACTGTTATTCCATATCTTGTGACTACTTCTTTCATGTATAGTCTTGTCAATTTGTCCATTGGGTCATTTTTCCTTATCAGTAAAAAGTGTGCAGACTTAGTAAGACGGTCTACAATTACCCAAATGGTATCATAACCACTTGACGTCCCTGGGAGCTTGGTGATGAAATCCATGATGATATTATCCCACTTCCACTGAGGAATCTCAGGTTGCACCAACAAACCAAATGGTTTTTGGTGTTCAGCTTTGACCTTTAGGCATGTCAAACACTTACTAACATAAGTGGCAATGTCGGCTTTCATGTTGGGCCACCAATATAATTTCTTCATGTCTTGGTACATCTTGTTGGAACCCGGATGAACAAAATATTTTGACTTGTGGGACTCATGCATAATCAAAGTCCTTAGATCGCCAAAGCATGGTAACTAACTTCTGTTATTCAAACATAGTGTTCCGTCAGCACGCGGTTCCAACTTTTCTTTCTTGGGGTTTTCTGATTCCCTTGAAGTCTCAACCAGTATACCTCCCACATCTTCAGCCTTGAGGTTTTCTGATTTTCTTGCCTCGGTCTGAGCTTCCAAAATTTGCTTGGGAAGATCCAAACCAATAGTCATAACTAAGGCTCGAACATGTAATGGCTTAATTCGTTCTTTTCTGCTTAAAGCATCAGCCACTACATTTGCTTTTCTCGGGTGATAACGAATCTCACAATCGTAATCACTGAGCAATTCTAACCAACGACGTTGCTTCATGTTTAGCTCCTTCTGATCAAGGATGTGTTGCAAACTTTTATGATCAGTCAACACGGTACACTTTATTTCGTACAGATAGTGCCTCCAAATCTTTAAAGCAAACACTACTGCTCCTAACTCCAAGTCGTGAGTTGTATAATTCTTCTCATGAATTTTTAGTTGTCATGATGCATAAGCGATCACCTTCTCATTTTGCATTAAGACAGCACCTAATCCTTTATGTAAAGCATCGCAATAAACAATAAAGTTCTCAGCTCCTTCAGGTAAAGCCAAGATAGGTGCACTACACAACTTCTCTTTCAATAGTCGAAAAGCTGCTTCTTGTTTGTCACCACAATCAAACTTGACCTTCTTCTGGGTTAGCTTGGTCATTTATTTGGCGATCTTGGAAAATCTTTCAATGAATCTTCGTTAATAACTGGCAAGACCTGAAAATTAACGAATCTCTGTTGCAGTCTTAGGAGATTCCTAATCTATAATAGACTCGATCTTGGTGGGATCCACGTGAATACCCTTACTATCAATCACGTGACTGAGAAACTGTACTTTAGGAATCTAAAATTCACACTTAGAAAATTTGGCATACAACTCTTCTTTCTTAAGCAACTCTAAGATTAACTTAAGATGCTCTTCATGCTCTTGTTTTCTCTTTGAGTAGATCAGAATATCACCAATAAAGACAATCACAAACTTGTCCAGATATGGTTTGCACACTCGATTCATGAGATCCATAAATACAGTCGGTGCGTTAGTCAAACCAAACGACATAACGTGAAATTCATAATGGCCATAATGAGTTCTGAAAGCGGTCTTCAGGATGTCTTCCTCACGAACTCTCAGCTGATGCTAACCCGATCTCAGGTCGATCTTCGAGTAGACACTCGACCCTTGATGTTGATCGAATAAATCGTCAATTCTTGGAAGCGGATCACGGTTCTTCACCGTTAACTTATTTAATTCCAGGTAATTGATGCATATCTGGAATGATCCATCCTTCTTCTTAACAAATAAGACCGGAGCTCCCCAAGGGTCTTATAAAGCCTTTGTCAGAAAGTTCTTGCAGTTGATCCGATAATTCTTTCATCTCGAACGGAGCTAATCGATAAGGCGCCCGTGCTACAGGTGCAGCACTAGGTACCAAATCAATTTGAAATTCCACTTGTCAGGTTGATGGAATACCCGGCAAGTCCTCAAGAAAGTATCGTACAATTGGTACGTCTTTAAGTTGCTTCTCCTCCGACTTATCTTCAGCCTTCTTCGTGGTAATATGTGCCAAAAATTCTTGACATCATTTCAGCAAGTATTTCTGAGTTTTGGTGCACGAGATGATGTTCAATCGAGACTCGTGTCCGTTGCTGCTTCCATTACCACGAACAATTAAGATTTCAATTCCAAAGGGGATACTAACGATATTCTCATCACAGACGATTACAGCATGATATTTTGATAACCAATCCATGCCAATTATGACGTCAAAACTACCAATCTCTACGGGCATTAAATCGATGTTGAATGGATGATTCAGAAAATATAAAGTGCAACCTTGTATAAGTGTATTAACCTAAATTATTTTACCGTCAGCTAACTTGACGTCATAACTATGGTCTAGTGTAGTTGGGATGATATCAATCAAAGAACTAAATGCAGTAGACACAAAAATCCTATCGGCACCAGTATCAAATAAAATTGAAGAATAACGGTTGTTTAGGAGGAACGTACCTGTAACGACATTGGAGTTTGGGTTTGTCCCTGCGGTGCCCACAGCATAAGCCCTTGCTACAGCATTACCATTCCCAGCTTGATTTCCCTGATTCTTGTTCTTTAACTTCGGGCAATCCCTCTTGTAATGCCCTTGAGCTCTACACTCAAAACAAGTGAGAACCCTTTAATTTGCCCCTGGCGCTCTTTGGTTATTGGCAGCAGCAGGCTGGCTTCTACAGTCCCAGGCCAGATGGCCAATCCTTTGAGAGTTGGTGAACTTGGGAGCACACTTCCCATCGTGATGGTAGTTGCATTTAGGGCATAGAGGTTTAGATCCCCCGTACACTTTATTTTCCCCAGGCCCAGCAGTATAGGCCGTTACCACATTATGCCTTTTTTGTAAGGCTGATGTTGGTTCTGGTTATTCCTTGAAGTGTCATCAAGCTTAATGATCAACAAAAGTTCAGATCTTCTGATCCATCAGTTCAATGGCAAACTCAATTGCATCCTGCATTGTCTTTGTCTTAGAAGCCATCACACTTCCCTTAATCATGTCGGGAAGTCCACTGACATACTTCTCGACCTCATCAGATTCTTCGGGAAACATTCTCGAACACATCAGTGCCAACTCTTGAAAATGTTGGTTATAGCTCAACACATCAGTACCTTTAACATTTAGGTTTCACAGTTTAATCTCTAGCTTCTTGATCTCGCCTCTTGGGTAGTACTTATCATTCATTAACTTTTTCAATGTTTTCCATGGCAATCCGTATGCAGCATCATGACCAACAGTCTTGACGTGGGAATTCCACCATGTCAAGGCAATTCCAAGAAGAGTGCAAGTAGCAAACTTAATCTGGCACACGACGATGCAGTTGCTAATATGGAATACCGACTCCATCTTTTCAAACCACTGAGTTAATCCAACAACTCCTTCAGTACCTTTGAAATTAAGGGCTTGGTATTTTAAGAAGTCACTATAAGTGCACTCATGAGTAGCTCGCTCTGTCCTTCTGCCACTTCTAGACTCATGGCTATCATCGCCATTTCCACTGCTTCTCTGTGCTTCATACTCAGCCAAAGCAGTAGCAACTCCTTGGGTTATTAGTACCTTAATTTAAGCATCGGTAATAGGGGTGGTGGTTGCGGCGGTTCTCTTTGGCGGTATTTTCTTCAAACTCACAAGTATAATACACGTTAGATTTTATACAATCATAAACGTGACATGACATATGCACAATAAATAAAATGAGATCACAACACATAGTGAAATATACAACCGAAGTGAAATCAATAATGACATAAATAAATCAACATTCATACATAACAATATCCATAATCATACATGATAATTTGGTTACAAATGACCAGTACATATGAGATACAAAATAAAAATACGGTCCTAAGGTAATGCTAGCTGAGAGTTACCCATAATACTTAGCATGCCATACAAGATAGCTAAATGATGAAATAAGATCCCTACAACCTACTAGTTGGGAGTTACCCATAAAACTTAGCAGGCTATATAGGATAGCTAACAAATGGAACAATACTAACAGCTACTTCCAGCATCAGCTGATCCATCCTGCGATCATGCCTCTGCAGTGCGCACAAGCTCTTTGAACATGTCGTGATTGTGCTAAATGTGGCTCGTCAGTCTGTCCTTATCTTTAATCCTTTGCCTCTGTAGTACATCGACATCCCTCTGAAAAGCTCTAATATGGGCCTCCATGGCCTGGCTCCTGCTCTTAGAGTGAGCCCATGCCCGACGGGCATCAGCAGCCTCATGCTCATAAGAAGAAGCCATCGAGCAAAAGTATCTCCTCTCTCTCGTCAATAAAGAAACCTGATCTCTCAGCAAAGCTCGGTCATCCTATGCATCCTCACAACGCACTTAGAGCTCATAAGTCTCCTGCATTTGAGTAGTAGCAAGATTGGTAACCCTCTCATTGACCTCCCTCATGGCGGTCACCGCTCTACACTCAAAAGCATGGATAATAGCATCCATAGTATCGATAAATCCATAGTCAACCTTATGGGCTAGAGTATGCCCAGCCTGCCTAGCAGCAACAGCTGACGAACTCTCCCCAACCTCAAACCTACCAGTGGGAGCAGTGAAACGAGCTCTCTTTCGAAGTGGCATGTCCGTCTCGGGAAGATCATATCTATGAGTAGTAGATGGTAGCAACAGGGGTGGTGATGGTGCAGGTAATGATAGTGGTGATGCAGTTCTCGACTAAATCATGGCCGCTCTATAGCCAGTGGTGCCTCAGCATAGGTAAGGCTAGTATGGGTAGGTGGTGATGGTAGTAGTAATGGTGGTAAGGGAATTAGAGGGAGTGGAGATGATAGTGGAGTAAATGGAGATGGTGGTGGTAATAGTGGAGTAGGTGCAGTAGCATACTCAGCAATGCGTGCCTCTATGGATGCTGCCACAGGTGGCTCAAATCTGACGAATATCCTAGCCTTGCAAGGTCTAGGTGATGGTGGTGTAGGTGTAGACTCATCAGTCTCAAATGCCTTTATATACTCAGCTAAGGGAATAGGGTCAACAACAGGTATAGCAGAAAAGCCGGCTAGAGCTAGATGCTCCTCCTCCTCGTCGTCATCATCCTCCTCCTCAGAGGCCTCCTCCTCATCATCGTCATCAGCATCATCCTCGAAGAACTCATCATCATCATCTCCTCCGTCAGCAGGATAATCGGCAGGATCCTCCTCGGGATCCTCCTCTGGACCTCCAGATCGGAGTCAGCAACATAGCCCTGTGATAGGGCTATAGGTGAAGCATCATCTGGTAGAGGCTGATCCTCAATAGTTACCTCAGTGTCCGATGGTACCAAGTACTCCTAGTACTCTGGCTCAGGTACATAATCTGGTGAAAACGGTGCCTGTTCTGGCTCCTCAGGGCCAGGCACATAGTCTGGTGAAGGTGGGTGCTCAAGACCAGGCACGTAGTCCGGCGATGGTGGTGCCTGTACTCGAGACTATGGTGCTACCTCAGGTGCCTCTAGCTCATCATCTAATACCCAATGGAACCTTTATGGCTCAGAATCAAAAAAATGGACATGTAGGAAACTATCGATGATAAAGACATGACTGTTGTAACAATAAAATATACTTATATAAGTATATTATATAAGACCAGTATAGTATATACGTAATATAATATAAACACGTATATAGATCATGTAAGCAGTCAATGTACACAAATAGTGTATGTATGTCCCGTGAAAAACTTTTGTATGATGCAATGTTTAAAAAAGGTTATAGTCCAAGCAAAACATTTGACTCGGTTCTCTATAACATTGGCTCTGATACCAATCTATAACACCCCCAAATAGGATCGTAGTAGAGTATGGGTCTGAGAGTGTTACTTTATAGATCAATAGCACAAGATGAGAGAACGTCCTCTATATGAGTCGTTTAAAAATGATACATTGGATTAAATAAAATTGTTTTGAGTTACCAAGCCCGAAATGTATAACTTTTGTTCACCTTGAAATTGAAATAGTTTATACTTAACAGATATTTCCAAAAGGTATATGCCACAAATCTTTAATAAGTAATGTGACTCTAAAAAAAAAAAAAAATGGGAAAAAAATGACCCACCCCCAATGTATCCTTGTTTCTTGTACCCTATTGACCTGATAAAAACATGCTTTAAAACGTCAACATAAAGTTGGTGAATTCATAGGTTTAAGTAATGTATAAAGTAGGACCACAAGATTTCAAAGTGTAAGATATGTAACACATACAATATCTCAAAATGTAATTATGCCTGCGCTAAGCTCATGACACTGAAGCTACAACATGTATGTATATGCAAATTAATGCCAATAGTATGCCCGTGTAGATATTCAACCCGCAACATCCATATCCGACATGGTATACGTCCGTTAGTTTGGTACCGCTGAAACTAGTGAGCGCTACTCACCCGAATGGGGATGTCAATCCCAAATAGATCTATTCATAACATTTGCACTTACTATCAGTAATTAACAGTTCATGATTCATGGGCATAGTGGGTTATAGCTACTTAGGCAAACTCGTAATTTGTTTAAAGTGTACTTGTGTCCAAATGTAAAACAATGCATGTTTCTCACCTCGAGAATTGTAAATCATTAGAATCGTATAAAAATGGGGCTATGAACTCACCTCAAGTAAATGAATTGATTATACAAATCAAATAAGTGAAATATCTCACAAAATCCGAATGCTACCTAATTAATTATAGGTCGTACGAGTATAATGTATTTAATGTAAATACAACATCATAATTTATAGAGTTACGCCACCACCTAATAGCTTTTGTTTAATTTAAAAAGTCAAAACAATATTTAATCGTATTTGTTAAATAAATGTCAACGTATATGTATCCGAAAAATAAAATATTATTTTTGTCTTGACAAAGTTAAAAGAATCATAGATCCGGTGGTTGGAGAGACTCAAACCATATGATAGACATGTTTCTAGTGAGAGAGTAGAGAGAGAAAGTAAATGTATGTATTATGAATGAATAATGAAATGTTACAAGAGTCTCACCCCTCCATGGAAGCAATGGAGGGGTATTTATATCACCATCTATTACATAAGTATGCTAAGTTGACTACTATAGTACTTATATATGGTGGTATGGTAAACTATGGTAATTCCGTAATGTCGTCACATAAAATGAAATCCTAACAATCTTCCCCTATAGGACGATATACGGAATTACTTACAATATTTTCCTAACAAGTATATAATGATTAAGAACAAGAACTTCCACGAAGCTTCCGATGCTGATGATGTCTTCAGTGGCCTTTGATCTACTTGAAGGCTCAAATTTCTTCATACAATTCTGGTCATCTCGAAGTTTCTGAATTAGCTGCATGTCTTGAAAAACTTCATTTTCCTACACTTCTGGTCATGTCAAAGTTTTCTAGAATATGCTTTTCATTTGACGTCTGCAGTACACCATGAATCATCTTTATAATACCTTGTAGGAGAAATACTGTAGGAGGCATGAACTAAGTAACACATACACTTCTGGTTAAGGAGAAGCTTCTGAATTAGCTTCCCCCTAATTCATGCCACATATTCTTTGTTTAGAAGCTTTAATAGCTTCCCCCCAAACTGACAATCTTCTTTTCAAGCAGTTTTAAAGCTTTATTACAAGCTTAGAATGATTAAGTGCACAACGGAATTAGTAGTATACCCACATCAAATGTTACTGTTTCTTTA
Organism: Tanacetum coccineum; assembly: GCA_026074375.1. Taxonomy (NCBI): domain Eukaryota; kingdom Viridiplantae; phylum Streptophyta; class Magnoliopsida; order Asterales; family Asteraceae; genus Tanacetum; species Tanacetum coccineum. Next base: position 10,187 of record BQNB010160742.1, read on the forward strand.
ATAATAAGCTCAGTGATTATCCGTTCGGGGGATCATCAAATAGATTAGCAACATATCTTCTCACGCTTGAATAATTCTTCTCACATTTCTTCTCACTGGAAGCTCAAGTAATGCATACCAAACGTATCAAGATATCTCTTCCCCCATGTAGTTAATGAGATGTAACCAGTCTCATTGTATGAATCCCAAAAACCCAAAGTACACACTCTATCCCATTCATGAAGTCGAAATCATAGCATCAAAGTCAATTAAGTCCCGAACGTACGCATTCCTTCTTTCAGGATAATGATGATATTTCTTGTAACACACAAGTCAACTAAGTCCCAGATGTAGACAATTAAACCCTCCAAGTAGTCGAATTGATAACACCTAAGTCAACTAAGTCCTGGATGAACACATTTCTTCCTACAGGATACTGACTATCTAGAGGAATCATCATACCATTGTGTACCTCTTTTATCATCAGAAACTGTTTCTTACATCTCTTCCCCCATGTAGTTGGAATAATACACCAAAAGCCACGAGTTAAAACACTGATTATCTCTGCGGTTATGACATTTGTCTTCTCGGAATAACCTAAAATAAGAAAAAGGCATGAAGTTCATTACGTGTACTCGTTGTGCGTTCAGATGTATGTCTCCTTCCCCCTTGCTGGTTTTGATACCTTAGAATCAGCAAAATTGTACGCACATATACTTGAAATCTTATGAGAAGAATACATTAGCTCACATCTATCCTGTGAGAATCAACTGCGGATCAAATCTCTACTCATAAACTCTCTCTGACTATCTTTACCAACCCCTTTGTAGGCTATTAGAAGTGACTACTAATGGAGTAAACCTGATATACCAAACTTGAAACTAAAGTAGAATTCCCCGTTCTTGTGACTTAAGCTTGCACTAATGTTGGAAGAACGGTGTAGTGAATTTATGCTCTAAGCAAATCTCTAAGTACTCTACTCTTAACTAGGAGGCATAAGAAGTACAACACCTCTTGAAACTATCCACATCGTCTTCAGCGTGTGACACTGAGTACTACAACGTAACTCCTTTAAGTGATAGTTATCTATGTCTTCAACCATCCACCCCGACTTCTGGAAACTAGATAAACCAAGTCTTCAACTTAAATCTTAAGCACAAGCAAGTTATCATTGAAAGTCATGTATCCAACCAACCCCAACTTCAAGATAAAATAAGAACACGCCTTCGTGAAATCCAACTTCAATCACAAATAAGTGATACATGATCAACCTCGTAGTCACTTAGAAAATTTAATACCAAATCGAGCCATTAAAATTTTAAGCTCCATGAATCTTTTAAACCAAATTAATCCCGGTCTCAAAAATTAATCTAGTCAGTTTGTCACTTTTAAATTCTAAGTGTAACCATTAACCACACGAAAATAAGTTTGGCTTAAATAAGCATTAACCAACAGTAAACATTGGTTAACACTTTAATTCCGTATGACTCCGACTTGTTTACACAAAAAATGTCATCTTTGCCTTATGCTAACCAAAGCTATAACCAAATGTATTATCATCCCACATTAATGTTACAATGATCCAAGTCAATAACATCCCATAGTATTTGGCCCAACATCACAAATGAAATACTTAACCCATGTTTAATTCATCATGGCCCAATGTAAAACCGAATCAATAACCATAATCATAACCCGGCTACAAGCAAATTTCTAATATATTTCATTTATATAGCCCACTAGGAAGATAAGGGAATCCTGGCCCTACAACATATCGATCCATATTGCTCCAACCATCTCAACCCCTAAACACTAAGACTATAAAGGCCACTAATCCCCTAATCTTTTGTAACCCTAATCACTTTATCAGATACACCACGCCCCTATCTTTCTCTGCAGTCACATTTCACCAAACCTTATCACTCCAATTAATGAACACAAACGCTGGCATCAAACAACATATTATTCCCTCCTTATATCTCCATCAGAAAACAAGGACGCATCTCCTATCCATCATAAATGCAACAACAACCATCTTCGTCCAACTCTGAGTCACAAATAAACGTTGGTTTTCCTATGCGTCTCTTCATCCATAGATGTAACCCTTGCCCTTTTATGTTTTGAATATTCTAATTTAGTCCTTCGACTATTTGACGTTGTCAGTTTATTTAGAATATTATACCGTGTTGACGGTGGTGATTTTATAAGATTTGAGATGTTTTATGGTTATATGGTGAATAATAATCCTTTTTGGAGGTTATTATTGTGTTATTTATATTCCGGGTGGTTGACCTGTAAATTTTGAGAAATGCCAAAAAAATGAGTCCTGACACGCCCGTTAATGTCCAAATAGGTTTTGGGAGGTATAATATGAAAATATGTTAAGTAAATACTCTAAGTTATTGGAAAAGTATTTTTAAAATCAATAAAAATGATAAGTAACTTTGGGGAATATTTTACGGTTGAGTTTTACGAGTTTTAAAGTGATCCTGACACAAAAACAAAGACACTCGGGGCTTTGGATGCCTTGGCTGGTTCTAGACAAAGGATAGGGAGCAAGATGGCATGTTTTTAGCTCTTGTGTCTACCCTTAGTACATTTAAATTGTGGTTTCTTTCATACATGCTCATTTCATGTCCTTGTTTTCAAAAAAAACACACACACTCTCTTTTCTTTCTCCCTTGTTGTGTTCGAACTAAGCAACACACACACTCTCTTCATTTTTGAAATTTGATCAAAAACATGAGTTTGGGTACTTCCGGGTTAATTCTAGTGCACGGGTTAGCATTTAAACAACATTTGAGTTCTTCGGTTCGCATTGAAATTTATTTTGAAGACCATTTTTGTAAGTCTTTCAAATTTAAATTTTACTTGTCATTTTGGGTTGTTAGTAATGCATAGATGTTAGTTGTACGGCCCAATCATTAAATATCGAAAGCGAAAAATTTATAAAAGGTTATATAGGGTGCGTTTGGAGTTTGAATGAAATAATAAGAGGATGAGGTTTTGTTAGTTTTAATATTGTGGTCGTGATGGTTGAAAAACATTATTTGCTATGTAGCTTATTTTGCATATGACTTATTTTGGCTTATTTATAAGCTCGAATGAGCTTATTTTGGGCTTATATGCTCACGGTTGGAAGTAGAAACACAAGGAAACTGGGTTTGGCTATTACCTTAGTATGTCATATTTTTTTGGAATATTATTATAGCTTATGGTGATAACCAAATACGATACGTAGCTTATTAGCTTATTTTTAAGCCTAATAATTAGATTTTGGAGCTTATGGGCTCACGGCCCAATAAGCCCCATTTGAACCGTGGATTATTTAGGGTTTATTGTGGTCCGAGTTACTTATTTACTTATTGATTTGAGCTTATATATGCTATTGGGCCTTGGTTTTGGGCTTAGAACGTATTTTGGATATGTAAAAACTATAATGTATCCTTATTGGGCCTTAAAGACCAATAAACATTAACTAGTCATTTTGGGAGTTTTGACGAACTTTTGGGAAGTGAAAAATACTTGTGAAGCTATATTGAATGTCGTTTTGAGAAAGTATTTTGGTAAACGTCGTGAAATGTGATTTTTGGAATTTGGTCGGAAAGTGTCAAAATGTTGGAAATGGGTTAAAAATAAGATTTAAAAACCTTGGGAAACGTCATGTAAATGTACAGGTCATGCCAAAATTTCGTAAAAAAAGATTATACTTAGAATTTTTACTTAAAATGTGATTTTATTTTTAATAATAAAATATTATTATTATATTATTTTAATAAGTCGACTAAAAGACGAAAAATATAATTTTTCTCGAAACTTTTATAAAAAGTTAAGCGAACATAAACGTTCCATTTCGTATAGTATAAATGATATATTTATGGTAACTAAGTATACCGAATGGACTTTGATGAGGTGTCATTTTATACACTTTTTCAGGGTCGTTTAACCCCTTAAATCGTGCATGTATGCCCAAAATAGGTATTTAATCGTTCCTTTTTAAGTATTCAGCATTTGGAAGGCATTTGGAGGAAATACACGTGAATTGGGCTCATTTGGAGAAGAACGAACAAGACTACGGACCTACACCAACATCCCTCAAGAATTTCTACTCAGAAGCTGGAGACGGCGTCACAGATTACACATGGCGCCGTCATAACTCATATCAAGACGGCGTCACAAGATCTCAAGACGGCGTCAGAATGCACGACCCGACCCATTATCTAGAATACTCTATTCATGACGGCATCACGATTAAAATGCGACTTCGTCACAACGATTTTCCTATATATACAAATCCGTTTTTAGGGTTTTAAGTGTGTAACTTTAGAGTAAAAGAAAGAGATGAACCCTAGTTCGTTTAGCAACTGTTAGGGACGATTTTAGGGCCTCAAAACCCTATTGTACTTCCTTCAATTCATGTTTTAATCAAGTAAGATAATCTTAATCATTCAATATGTCTTGTTGTGTGATTCTTATCTATTCTTGCTTTATCTTTAACATGCTTAGCTAAACCTTTTATTGTGTTTATTTATGATTGTATGAAACCTAGGATGTAGATCTTAGTGTTGTTGCTTCTTGTGATGAATATGCATGTTAGGT
>BQNB010160743.1:0-14764 GCA_026074375.1 Tanacetum coccineum
GAATAGACTTGGTGGAAGGTAGTTCAAAGAGAGCAGGAGATGAGCTAGAACAAGAGGTCACTAAAAAGCAAAAGGTGGATGATGATCAAGAAGCATCTAAGATTAAAGAGCTCATGGAAATTGTTCCTGATGAAGAGGAAGTAGCAATTGATGCTATTCCTTTGGCTACTAAGCCTCCAACCATTGTTGACTGGAAGATTCATAAAGAAGGAAAGAAAAACTATTACCAGATCATCAGAGTTGATGGAAGTTCAAAGATGTACTTAATCTTCAGTCATATGCTCAAAAGCTTTGATAGGGAAGATTTTGATACTCTGTGGAAATTGGTAAAAGCTAAATATGGATCAACAAGACCAGTGGAGGACTTAGATATGCTTCTATAGGGAGATTTAAAGACAATGTTTGAACCACATGTTGAAGACAGAGTCTGGAAGAATCAACAGGATTACAGAGTGTTGGATTGGAAGCTATATGACTCCTGTGGAGTTCATTCCTTAAGGATGCAACATATGCACATTCACATGCTGGTAGAAAAGAGATATCCCCTTACACCTGCTACAATTACTGATATGTTAAACAAGAAGCTTCAATGTGATCATTTCAGTGAAATAGCATATCAGCTTCTTAAACTTCTCACAAAACAACTTAAGAATCAATAAAGTGTTTGGAAGCATCCTCCTGGTGATTAATGAAGCTTTAAATGAAGAAACTTGATGATTTTGGAGATAAATATCAAGTTTAGGGGAGGATTGTTAGGATTAAAAGCTTCTTGATGCTGTTTGGAATTATTACTGCTCTTATTGATGTTAATGTTGCTCAGTCAAAGTTAGTGCTGCTGGTGAACTTCAATGAAAATTATTCTAAGTGTTTAAGACTGTTAGAGGAAGTTACTACTGCTAGAGGAAGTTACTACTGCTAGAGGAAGTTACTACTGCTAGAGGAAGTTACTACTACTAGAGAAAGTTACTATTGCTAGAGGAAGTTACTACTGCTAGAGGAAGTTGCTACTGCTAGTGGAAGTTAAGACTGCTCAGAGACTTAGAAGAAAAATATGCTAAGTAGTTACTACTGCTAGTACAAAAGTTACTACTGTTAGTACAAAGTTAATGCTGCTGAAAAAAAAACTGTATGGGTTAGTTAAGTACGTGCGTATGTGATTTGTATGAGATATTTAGGTTAAATGATAGTATAATAGTTAAGTTTATTAGAAGAACTATGATTACTTAGGAAAGTATTGTAAGCCGTTTAGGACTCCTTGAGGATAAAAGGAGATCCAAGGGAATAGAGATATATGGCTCAACAAATGCCGACACACCTATATCAATGATCAAAACGAGTCATACATAACTCTAATTATCATAGCTTCAATCAACCTTAATACTATTGAGAGTTATTTCGTATTAATTTGCTTAATAATATATTGAGCTTTTTTATGTTTTGTTGATTATATGTTCATATGTGTATTCCATTGAAAATTCCTTCTTATAAAGATTAGAATCTAGCCGCATAATATTTTCTCTACATCAAAACAAAGTTTTCTACATAGTTTGTGGTTAATTTATCTAATATAACTAAACCTTAAACAAGCTTAAGGAAATTGATCTATAGAAGCGTTGAAGGCAGGACCAACACAAGTACATCAAGCAAATGCTAAAGAAGTTCGGGTTGGAAGATTCCAAACCAACCAAGATGCCAATGTCAACAGAGATCAAGCTCACTAAGGACGATGAAGCCGACTCGTGGATAGCTCTAAATATCGAGGTATGATTGGTAGTTTACTTTATTTAAATGCAAGTAGGCCTGATATTATGTTTAGTGTTTGCTTATGTGCTCGTTTCTAAGAAAATCCTAAGACTACCCATTTAGAAGCCGTTAAGCGTATATTTAGGTATATTAGAGGAACTAGTCACTTAGGATTATGGTATCCGAAAGGAACCAGAATAGAAACTGTAGTTTATGCCGACCTCCGACCACACAGGCGATTATGTTGATCGCAAAAGCACTAGTGGTGTTTGTACGTTCATGGGATGTTGTTTAACATCTGGTTCCTAAAGAACAAACGGACCCCTTGCTATCTTCCATACCAAAGCCGAATACGTCTCCGCCTAAAAGGCATGTCAACAAGCACTATGGATGAAACAAGCTCTCATCGACTACGACATACGCCTCGACGAAACGTTACCGATTAATGGGGTGGCGAACAAAAAAAATCGCTATCGACTTAAGTAAAAACCCTGTACAACACTCAAGAACTAAACATATAGAAATCTGTCATCACTTTCTACGCGATAACGTCCAAAAGGGCAATATCTCTATCGAGAAAGTTGCATCCGAAGATAATATAGCCGATATATTAACTAAGCCTTTAAAACATGAAGTATTTAATTATTTAAGATTAAGATTAGGAATGATGGAACTCATCATGGATAGTGATCCTCCATCATCTCAAAAATAATCGTAAACGGAAATCTAATGAAGTAATTAATCATTATTCAAAAGATGTTAATTCTCATTACAAGTTCCAATTACAAAACCTCTGATCATGAACATAATCGAGATTAGAACTTTACTAGATAAAGAAAATATCAATAAAATGACCATAGATATTTTCAACGTCTACATGTATTGTCAATACATGAAATTACGAAATCGATTGAAAAAGACAAAAAGAACAATCATCGAATTGCAATTCACACTTGCATTGACGATGTTTTGTTGAGTCTAAATGTTCATAAATGCTTGTGTTATTAGAAATGGTCAAATTTATGCTAAAAGTTAACACACTCCTAGTAGGATCGACTACGTTGAAATTCCATCAGGAAATTCACGACAAGTTGCACGCTTCAATCAAAACTTGGACGTTGACTCCGAAAATTATATCACATACTCCTAATAGTATATATAACACACTTCAATTGCCAAAAACACAACACCTTGTCTCAATTCGCTTAAAAATCGACTCTATCCATATTTTTAGACACCTGCGATCCACGGATCCATATTAGGGAGATCCATCCCTATTTAGGTAGATCCGTGAGTCTCAGAACGCGGGTAAATACCAGTTTTTAAACAAATTAGGACCACATATATCATTATCTAAACACATGCACGAACCAAAACACCAAAACCCTGCATACTAATTCATAATAATAGGCAATTGGAGCAATTAATCAAAAAGATCATCAACAAATCATCAATCTAAGTCTAATATTGTAAGTGATTTCAACTTATTTTCTTCTTAATTTCGTGTCTAGGGTTTCGATTTTACACAAATCAAATAATTTGGGGATTTTGATTTTTCATGCAATTTTCGCACAATTAGGACTAAGAGATAGTAATGTATAAGTATTATGATACTTAGAATGCATAATTAATGTGATTCGCCAAAAATCAATTTTTGCCAAAACCCCAAATTATGATTTTTGAACAAACCTCACTTCTAGGAATTTTTCAAAACAAGTATTGTTTAACTACATTGTTAATACAACGCAAAAACATTATCTTCATGCATTATGACTCATCAATGTCTATACGAGGTGCTTAATTCATAAGCATTTCTCGCCTCATTCGTATAGAGCAATATCAAACATAGGTTGTGCATTAACGTTTGCTTATTACTAAAATGGGTGACGTATTTGGGCTCTGACACGTTGGCTGATCAGCAATATTGGAGAATGATTACGTGTAGACACATCCAAGGGCTAAGATGAATTTAAAGAAGCACAAGTTGATTTGAAGGGCCAAGATTGATGCTGCTTTTCCTCTCACACAAGAAAACCAAGCCAAGGATCTAGGTCCTTCTATCCGGCCTAAAAATAAAGGGCTTAACCCTTGTAGGTGAAGGGGAGATATGTTTTAAGTTTTTATTCACTCATTTAAGTGTAGTTTTTATTTAAGGTTTTTAAAGTGTTTCTGTATTTCAAATTCCTTGTAAAAGTTTAAGTTTTTAATGAAATGTTTGAGGTATTGTTCTTAAGATTATGTGTTTGATCATTTAATATAACATGTTAAGCTTTTTAAGCTATGATGTAGCTTATTGATCTGCCCTAAAAGATTCAATAAGCTTTTAGCTTCTTAATCTTTGCCTTTGTTTACTGTTTTTATCACTTTTATTAACTGATTTACTTATAAAAATCTATAAAATACCAAAAATATCAAGAAACTCTCATGGAGCATGGTAAATATTGGATGGACATGGGTTAGTGCTTATGTGGATAAGCTATAGGATGTTTATGAACTGATTTGGGTACTTTAGTGATTCACAAAAGGTTGGACTTTTATAAGTCTTCTTTTATCTATTTTAGCTTATCTACTCAGAACTGCTTATTGTTTGCTTATTGCCTTATTCTTATTTTCTTATTTGGCTTTGTATGATTTCCTAATGCGTAGAATGCTTAGTTGTAGTTTAAAATTTCATTTGTGCAAGTGTTCTTTAAAATCTATCTTAAATAGCTTATCTACTTGCATAATCTATTTTAGCTTATTTGAGTGCTTATTTGTTATTAAGATTTGCTTAATATTGCTTGTTTTACTTATTTAACAACTGGTCTTTTGAATGTGTGCTTTAAATAAGCATTAATCTCTTTAAAAAAGCTAAAACAGTTTTTAAAGGGGTGTTTGGTTTAACCTGTTTAATGGGTCAAAATGGCAAAATTTCTTATTACTTCTTGCACAGTTTAGCTTAGCTTTAATTAGTCCTAAAATTCAGTTTGTTTAGGGTTTTAAGTGTTAAATCTCATTTTCAAGGTGTTAAGAGTTTGATGTTTGAAACTGTTGGTTTATAGCTTATTTTAGTTGCTTATTTGATTGTGCTTTTGCTTATTGTTATTTTTTTGTTGTTTTTGTGTTTATGCATGTGTTAAAACAGGTTATAAATAAAGCTCTATAGCCTGCATTTGTTATTTGTGTTTTACCAAAACTGTCAAGTATTTGCTAAGTAGTGAAATTTTTTGAGAAATAGCTTTTTCATTTGCTTATTGTTGCTTATCCTGAATTTCAAAATGCTTTTTGAGTGTTGATTATTGTTCTTTGAGGTCTAAAGTTAATCTGTTTGTAGGTTATATAGTCATAAGGATCTGCTTGTGTGCTTATTTTTATGCTCAAAAGTGTGGTTTTGTTAAGATTGCAAAAGTTATCAAAATTTGTCTAAGTGTTGAGTCAGTGTGAGATAGCCTTTTCATGAAGCTTTTTAAGTGCTTATTTGAATTTCAAAATACTTTTTCTTTGTTGCTTATTGTAGCCTTTTGCCCATTCTTCTTAGTGGTATAAGCCACTAAGCCATAAGGATCCTTTTGCTAGCTTATTTTTAAGCTAGAAAAGTCCCTATTGGCCTTTTTGCTTATCAGTTTTGGACAAAAGGCTCATTTGCTTATTTCTTTTGCTTATTTAGGTTTAGTGTTGCTCATTAGGATAGGTTTAGCTTAATTCAGCTTATTTGCATTAGGATTAGAGCTTCTATTAAGCTATTTTGCATTCAAGCCTTAAATTTTTAGTGTTAAAATCTTTTGTTAACTGTCAATTTCTAACTATTCTAGCTTAACCCTTTGCTTATTTTGTTTGTTTAATTGCTTATTATTTATAACTTTTAAGGTTATTTTTCAGCTTATTAGCCTTATCTTCGAGCTTAAAGCTTAAAAAGCCCAACAATTAGCATTTTCATAGCTTAGTGAAGTTTAGGCTTATTCATTCATTAGACAGCTTATTTGAGTGCTTATTATTGTTAATAAAAAGATTGTTTTACAAAAGTTGCTTATTTTTAATCCCTCTAAAAAGTTGTAAAAAAATGGCATGTAAAAAACATTTGGGAATTGGGGGAAGTCAAGGGTGAGCAGGACTCGAACCCGAGACCTCACCCCTATTCGACCAAACGTTTTATACACACCACACGCACTACCAACTCGCCCTTGGGACTTTTTCAGTTTAAGTTTGCAAAATTTATTCTTTATAGTAGTTTTAGGCTTTTTAGTTTATAAGCCGTTTTTGGCTTATTTCACTGCTTATTTGATAAGCTGTTTTCGACAGCTTAATTTTTTTATTAGATCCCTCATTGTTTAAGCTACTTTTGCTATTTTTTTTCAGAATTTTTATAAATAGTTTAGTATTTTTAAACATTTAATTTCATTAAAATCGTTTTTAATTCATAAAAAATTATAAAAAAAGTCAAAAAAATATAATTCTTTTTTAGAAAATTTTCTTTTAACATTTAGAACCTAGGAAAATTAGATTTGCTTTCGTAGGGTTAAAATTGCAAAATTTTGTTTTTTAAAGAACGGGATTGAATCTCGTTCACGTTTTTAGTGTTTTCAAGCCCTAATCACCTTCGTTTTTAGTCTAGTTTTCTTTGTTCTAGCTTTTTAGTTAATTAAGACTTATAAAAACCAAAAAGATCAATTTAGGACTTAATTTTGATAATTTAGGGTTTTTAGGTCCCGTTTAGGATTTCCGTTTTGCATTTTTAGTTAAAATTTGTCTCACCTTAATTGTTTTTAAGTTTTTGCCTTAATTTTCCTGTAGTTTTAGAAAACCAATCTAAATTTTGTTCCATTCAAGCATAGATATCAAAACGAATCTCGGCTTTCAATTGCATTCCTCGTTGGGGAAACGACCCGGGAATCATACTCCCGGATTACTATAATTGTGATTTTTTGATTCTTACCATATATTTATATATTTATATATTTATATATTTATTATATTAAGGGTTGAATCAGAACGGATCGGTTTTTGACGTCGCTGCCGGGGAGGATTGCTTACGATTGTTGAGCCGTTTGACAATTTGTGTTTGAAGATCCTTCCGTGTGAAGTTATTTTGTTTATTTTCATATAAAAAAATATATACAAAAACATTTTTCATTTCTTTTATTAGTATATATATAATATAAAAAAAAACCAAAAAAATAAAAACATTGTCCATAAAAAGAAATAAAAATCACAAGTTGGTAAAAGAACACCAACATATAATACTTTCAACTGAAGTATTATCCATTAATAAGTTCCCGAACCAAAGATCAAAAACTTGCCTTTTGTGTCACTTGCGACGTACGGCTCACCTTTTAAAGTTAAACAAACTATTTTGTGCGTTTTTCTTTTAGAGAGTTACCGAGAAGCGAATTGATTTTTAGGTTTAAGTGTCTTATCTCATTGTCCGTTATTAAAATACATTGTGAATACATTGTTGAAAAACAAAAAAAAAGTAAAAAAAAAGGAAAAAATTATTATAAATTTTCTTTTTACATTTTAGTGCATGCGCACTCGTTCTCAATCTCGTAATTCTAACCGTCAACAACAACAAGTCCCACCGACTTTTGTTGAACCATTTAATCTTGTGGAACCAATTGAAAATCAAGCTCCTCCCATAGTTACGATGGACGATAATCGTACTATGACTCAATGCTCGAAGCACCACTGCAGGGTTTTCGAGGATGCCTATCGTTGTTCCGAGATCACCGCAGACAACTTTGAGCTTAAGCACGGTTTGCTTACCCTCGTATCAAACAAACAATTTTTCGGACATGACAAAGAAGACCTTCACTCACATCCATATTTTAACAAGATCACTTCTACGATGAAGTTCCGCGAACGTCCCGAGTACGTATGTAAAGCTTATGCTTTTCCCATCTTTTTTTTCCCTCGAGGGTTCAGCCCGTATTTGGCTGAAAAAAAATCCCCTCGATCAATTCTCACACTGGATGATCTTGTTTTGCAATTCATCAACAAATATTCCCCTCCATAACATAAAAACAACAAATTCTTTCGAAAATGAAATCACGTGATTTCAACAGACGATTTGATTAAACTTTTTATTAGGCATGTGACCGATTTCAATGATCTTCTTCGGCATCCCAAAACTGGATTTTCGGAGTTACTCAACACGATACTTCTATAATGCTTTGAACTCTAATGATCAAGATTCGTTAAATTCCGCCGCGGGTGGTAACTTTTGGATAAAATGCCCCGAGATTGCCTAAGAATCATCGAGAGCAAATCCAAAGTTCGTAATTCACGTAACAAACCTGATTGTTTGCCAAAGTGAGTTCTAGCTCTTCCACCCCGGTGTTTTCTCCTGATGTTGCCGAACTTAAAGATATGGTGAAAGCTTTACTTCTCGATAAGAAAACCCAAGCTCCCGCTCCAGTAAAAGCGGTCGAGGAAAGTTGTGTTAGAGGAAAGTTGTGTTACTTGTGGTGGTACTCATTCTTACCAAAATTGTCCCACCACCAATGGCAACGTTTATCGTGACAATATTCAAGAATATGTTTCCCAAGCAGCCGCAGCTAATTTCAATCAAGGAAATACCGGATACCGAGCCCCGATTGCTAATCAAATTCGACCTCCTCATTTTCCTCCCATTCAAAACCAAGGAAATAACCAAAACCGTTACAACCAAAACCGGGGGAATAATTACAACCAAAGCCAAATTTATCGACCACCGATTAATCAACCCCTGGTTCACCAAGCTCCACCTTACCAAGCTCTTGCTCCATAAACACAAGGTGTGACAAAGACCGATTTGAAAAGCTACGCCAAGGCTAATGATACGGTTATGAGAAACATGCAAGACCAAAACCAAAACATGCAAAATCGAATGACCAATTTAACGGACATGCTTTCCAAATTCGTGAATTCCAATATCGCCTCTACTTCAGGTTCAGGTTCTCTCCCTAGTAATACCATTACTAACCCGAAGGTAGATTTGAAGGGTATTACCACCCGAAGCGGTGTTGCTTATCAAGGACCCATGATTCCTACTACTTCTTCTTCTCCTCCTAAAGTAGTGGAACGTGAACCCAAGGTGACAAAGGACATGGTGCCTCCTACTAATAACGGAAGCACCAAAGACATCCAACATTCGGTTGTCCAAGTTCAACCCCAAGTACCAAATTCTAAGCCCGTTGTTGCTCCCGTTAGTGCTCCAATGCCTAACTTGAAACCGTCAATTCCATATCCTTCGAGACGCAATGATGAAAGGCGCCGTGAAAAAGCTAACGACCAAATTGAGAAATTATACAAAATCTTTAAAGATTTTAGTTTTGAAATTAGCCTAACGGATGCTTTGATTCTTATGCCAAAATTTTCCTCGACTCTTAAAGCCTTAATTGGAAACAAAGAAAAATTAAGTGAAATGGCTAGAACTCCTTTGAATGAGCATTGCTCGGCGGTTATCCTCAACAAGTTACCCGAAAAACTTGGAGACCCCGGCAAATTTCTAATACCGTGTGATTTTCCTGGAATGGATAAGTGCTTAGCCTTGGCCGATTTTGGCGCTAGCATAAATCTCATGCCATTATCTGTGTGTAAAAAGCTTTCTCTTTCGAAGCTCACTCCTACTTGTATGACTCTTGAACTTGCAGACCTTTCGATTACCCAACCGATCGGGATCGCCAAAGATGTCTACCTACAAGTAGGAAAGTTCAAATTCCTGGCCGACTTTGTAGTCGTAGACTTTGATGCCGATCCCCGAGTTTCCCTAATTCTCAGGAGATCCTTTTTAAAGACCAAACATGCTTTAATTGATGTTTATGAAGGTGAATTAACTCTTCGTGTCGGAAAAGAATCCGTAACATTCAATCTTGACCAAACCTCGAGATACTCCTCTAATTACAATGATATGACGGCAAACCGAATCGGCGTCATTGAAATGGCTTGTGAGGAGTATTCTCAAGAAGTTCTTGGTTTCTCTGATGTGATCGCGAGTGGCAATCCCACTCCTTACTATGACCTGATCGTTTCTACCTCTTCTTCACTCTCAATCCCTTCGGGGATAGTGATTTTCTTCTAGAGGAAGTCGATACTTTCCTCGCTCTTGAAGATGATCTAACTTCACCAGAAGTTGATGACTCTTACTATGACCCGGAGGGGGATATTCTTCTGCTTGAATCATTTCTCAATGATGACCCATCATTACCCCCTCCCACTCAAGGAAACTATTTGCCTGAAATTCAAAAAGAACTCAAAGTTTGTGAAGCTAAGAATGATAAATTGGATAACTCTTTAATTGATGGAACCACCACCTCACTCGAATACGCATTTTATAGAGGGGTGACGACAATTTACCCTTCTTAAAATGCTAAGACATGAGTGTCGAGGAAAAAGCCACTCTCATAAAGGTTTGAAGTCACACAAGCAAGCCATCGCTGGGAAATTCTCCGACTTAAGGGTAATTAACACCAGAATTTTATACTCTCACGAAGATTCTTATGGAAGAGTACATACAAAACCGACGGTGCCTCACCAAAGACGGGTAATCCAAAAATACACGATATCCTCCAATAAAGGATGTTGAAAAACGTCTTGATGACTCCGGATGAATTTACCAACCACGTCGAATAAGTTCCTGTGGTCAAGCCCCTTACACGCGTACCAAAAAAAGGTGGCTTTACCGTTGTTGAAAATGATGAAAACGAGTTAATTCCTACTCGATTGGTTATGGATGGCGTGTATGCATTGACTATCGAAAGTTAAATGAAGCCACCCGTAAAGACCACTTACCACTACCGTTTATGGATCAAATGCTTGAGAGATTAGCGGGAAACGAATACTATTGTTTTCTCGATGGTTTCTCGGGTTACTTTCAAACTCCCATGGACCCTTTTGATCAAGAAAAAACCACATTCACGTGTCCTTATGGAACGTTCGCCTACCGTCGCATGCCTTTCGGCTTATGTCAGATGCTCCGGACGTCCAAAGGTGTATGAATGTGCTATCTTTCATGATATGATCGAAAAAACTATGCAAGTTCTTCATGGAGCGACTATCTCGGCTTTTTTGTGAAATCATTCGGAAATTGCCTCTCTCGTGTAGACAAGATACTTCAAAGGTGCGAAGATACCAATCTTTGTCTAAATTAGGAAAAGAGCCATTTCATGGTTAAGGAAATAATTTTCCTTGGCCATAAAATTTCCAAAAATGGGATTGAGGTCAATAAAGCCAAATTCGATGTAATTGCTAAGTTACCTCATCCCATCACCATCAAGGGTGTTCAGAGTTTTCTCGGTCACACCGGTTTCTACCGACGGTTCATTAAGGATTTTTCTAAAATTTCCCGACCGATGACTCATCTTCTTGAGAAAAATACTCCGTTCATCTTCTTCGATGAATGTATTCAAGCTTTTGAAACGTTAAAGAAAAAACTTACCGAAGCTCCAATCTTGATTGCCCCCGACTGGGACGTACCCTTTGAACTTATGTGAGATGCAAGCGACTTTGCCATAGGTTCGGTTCTGGGGCAATGTCATGAAAAGAATTTTAGGCCTATACATTATGCTAGTAAAACAATGAACGAGGCGGAATCGCATTACACTACAACGGAGAAAGAAATGTTAGCCGTGGTGTATGCCTTCGAAAAATTCCGGTCTTACCTCATCTTGAACAAAAGCATAGTGTATACGGATTACTCCGCCCTAAAATATCTCTTTGCTAAAAAAGATTCCAAGGCGAGATTGCTCCGGTGGGTTCTCCTCCTTTAAAGAGTTTTCAAATTCAAATTAATTGCACAAAAAGGAGCCGAGATCTCGCGGGCGATCATCTTTCCGAATAAATAATCCATATGGGAAAGTGTGCTCGACCCAAAGGAGATAAATGATACGTTTCCTCTCGAGACACTTAATATGGTGACTTTTCGTGGTGACTCAAGTACCCTGTGGTTTGCCGATTATGCAAATTACAACGCGAGGAATTTCATTATTAAAGGGATGTCGTCCCAACAAAAGAACAAGTTTTTCAAGGATGTTAAACACTACTTTTAGGACGGACCCCTATTTTGTTTTCAAAATATTTGTGGATTCAAGTGATCCGCGGGTGTTTCGTGCCAATAAGCTTTTGAATCCTCATAGCTTGCATAGTGGGACCACCGGGGACATAAACGTGCCAACAATACCACCAAAAAGGTTTTTGACATCTGATTATATTGGCCACTATTTACCATGAGATGCCCTGACTTGGTCACCCGAAGTGATACTTGTCAGCGACAAGGAAAAATTCGCGAACGTATGAAATGCCTCAAAATTCCATCTAAGTTTGCGAAATCTTTGACGTGTGGGCATCGATTTCATGGGGTCGTTCCCGTCTTCACGAGGGAACAAATATATACTCGTGGCCGTCGACTACTTGTCAAAATGGGTTGAAGCGAAAAGCGCTCCCCACACCAAGCAAATAGTGAAAAAGATGCACCCTGAGTTGTTTGCAAATTTCTTAAAATTTTTCTTTTTCCGCCCGATGCTGTCCCCCCTTCTAGCTAACTTAAATGATCGCAGAACCCATTTTTTACGAATGAACCAGTTTGCAAAGGTCATGTTTAAATTATGGAGTTAATCACCGTCTCTCCACCGCGTATCACCCACAAACAAGTGGGCAAGTTGAGGTATCCAATCGTGGCTTGAAACGAATTCTTGAAAGAACGTGGGCGAGAACCGTGCCTCTTGGTCGGATAAATTAGATGACGCACTTTGGGCCTTCCGTACCGCTTACAAAACACCCATCGAGTTGTACCCCAATACAACTCGTATACGGAAAGGCATGTCATCTACGATCGAGCTCGAGCACAAAGCCTACTAGGCCTTGAAGCATGCAAACTTTGACCTTGAGACCGGGTGATCACCGTAAAGTTCAACTCATGAATAAATGATCTTTGTGATCAAGCTATAGAACTCTTTGATCAATAAAAGAAAAACAAAGAGGATCCATGACTCAAAGATCAAAAACCGCGTTTTCAACGTCGGTGATCAAGTCCTCCTCTTTAACTCTAGATTAAAGATTTTCTTAGGCAAGTTAAAATCCTGTTGGTCCAGACCGTTCACCATTGCCCATGTCTTTGCATATGACACCGTCGAGTTATCATAAAACTCCGGGCCAAACTTCAAGGTGAACGGTCATAGAATTAAGCACTACTTTGGAGGGGACGTATAACAACCCACAATTTTCATAAATGTAAATATCCATCTATTAAGTTAGATGATGTACAATCTATCAGTTAACGGGCTCAGGCATTACTTACTTTGCCAATATCTCGATGTACAACATTTCTTACATTACATTACTTACATTACATAACATAAATGTAAATATCCATCTTACATTACATAAATGTAAATATCCATCTTACATTACATAAATGTAAATATCCATCTATTACATTACATTACTTACTTTGCCAATATCTCGATGTACAACATTTCTTACATAACTAAAGTTAACGGGCTCAGGCAACCTATCTATGGCAATCCTATCTTCATATATGTCAAGCAATCATCATAATATATCAATTCAATATCATAATATAATTTTTACAAAGTACATTATTCCTATAATGTACCATTCGCAACGTTATATCAAAACAGGCTTTAAACCGTTATCGGATGCCTCTAAACCCTAATTCCATGAAGGATTAACATCTTAAGTGAATGCACAAGCTACTAAAGAATATTTACAATTAATATAACATCTCATTTGAAATATAAAATCTCTTCAAGTCAAAGTACAAGTCTTTAAAAGCTCAATGTACAAGTCATTAAGCATGATCTCCAAAATAGCCGTTTTACCTTATACCTCTAAACCCTAATTCCATGAAAGGTTAATATCTAAAGTGAATGTACAAGCTACTAAAGCTTATATACAAGTAATATAACATTTCATTTGAAATATAAACTCCCTCCAAGTCAAGTACAAGTTTTCAAAGCACAATGTACAAGTCATTAAGCATGACATCTAAAATAGCCGTTTTACCTCCGTTTTCATTCTAATTTCTTCACCATCACTTATGTACAAGCTACTACACTCAATATACAATGTATAAACCCTAAATATTCTATTCATAAGCTTTCATACATCTTTTTGTACTCAAAACCCTAATTCAAGACCCTAAACCCTAAATGAGCCCTAAATGATCATTCAACCCGTTTTCTCGTTTCTAACCATTTCATTCTCAAGTAAGCAACCAAGAGTCATTGTAAACTCATAAAATGAGTTTACAAACCATTATCCATCATTATACATCATTACTTTGACAATGTACAAGAATTACAAAGCTAGAAAACCCTAAAAGCCTTATACGAGCCCTAATTCCAACCCACGACTATTTCTTTCCATTTCAACCCATTCTAGTTCAAACCACTAATCAAATCTCATTAATAATCCATTATATACTTCCTTAGATTAGTATTCTATCATTTTGAATCAAATGTATATGATCTATAAGCCAAAGAAAGCCAAAGAAACCCTAATCGCACCCTATGAGACCCGCGACCTTATTTACTCATATTCGACCCATTTTAACCCAAACCAATTGCAAATTTTTGCTATTAAATGTTAATTCAGCCCTTAGGAACATATATCAACCATCCTTAATCATTATACATGAAATGCAAGCAAGAAAACTTGTGAAAACCCTTGTCGAGCTCAAAACTGACCCGCACCCTTTCTTTGCCTTCTTTGACCCATTTAAGACCCATCCATGTGCAAGATACTTACATGAACTCCTTCTGGAAACCCTTAAGCAGCTTACCCACCTGCTTAGACCTTTCCATGGCCAAAATTAAAGGCACATGGCCTCTCGTTTTGCTACTTCAGCCGCGGCAGCCTCCAACACCATCCAACACTTCAATCTACTTTGCTAGACCTCCACACCTACTAGACCTACCATGTTTTCTTGTTTTTTTAACCATTTCAATCTCAAATAAGCAATCAAGAGCCATTTTAAACTCATAAACTGAGTTTAAAATTCATTATCCATCATTACTTTGGCAATATACAAGAATTACAAAGCTAGAAA
>BQNB010160744.1:0-14764 GCA_026074375.1 Tanacetum coccineum
CAAAAACAATTCAACGATTTCATAAAATTTCAGCAATCAACCAACGCTTTTGTCAAAAAAACATTCATGGACCTCAAAACTCAACTCGAAACAGTAGCAAAAAATCATCAAGCTTCAATTCAAAACCTCAAAACTAAGTTTAACAGACTCGCTGACAAGTAATCTGGTCGACCTTCTGGATCTCTTCCAAGCAACACTTAACCAAACCCACGAGGTAGCAACTCTCAAGCTTACCAACCACCTTAATCTCGTAATGAGCATGTGAATGCCATATTCACAAGAAGTGGTAAATCCTATGATCCACCAGATAACCCAAATGATCAACAAAACAATTCTAAAAACCCTATTAACTTCGATAGCGATGATGAAGACGATGAACACCACAACCAAAAACTCAACTTCCGAAACCAGTCAAAGAAACTCTGTTACCCAAACCATACAAACCAAAAATTCCATATCCTCAATGCCTTACAAAAGAAAAAATGGAGGCCCAATACAGAAAATTCCTCAACATGATCTGAGCCGTCTAAATCAACGTACCTCTTATCGACGTCTTAACCGGAATGCCTAACTATGGCAAATTCCTCAAAGAACTCATAAGCAACAAACATAAAATCGAACAAATTTCAGCCGCTTTCTTAAGCGATGAAAGTTCAACGATGATCCAAAATAAAGTTCGACCAAAACTCGGAGATCCTGAAAGTTTTCTAATTCCATGCAATTTCAACAAAACTTTCTCCTGCAATGCCTTAGCTTATCTTGGTGCTAGCATTAACCTTATGCCATATTCACTATATGCGAAATTATTACTTGAAAATCTAAAACCTACCAAAATGAGCATAAGATTAGCCGATAGATCATTCCAATACCCTGTTAGAATAGCTGAGAATATGCTCGTTGAAGTTGGTAAATTCACCTTTCTTGCCGATTTCGTTATCCAAGAAATGGAAGAAGATAGTAAAGTTTCCCTCATTTTGGGACGACCATTTCTTCACACTGCTGATGCAGTTAATCGAGTTAAACAGAAACAACTCAATCTTGGAGTTGGAACTGAACGAATGATTTTTAATATCGATTCCGCGATGAAACAGTCTTACTCGAACGATGATACTTGTTTCAGCATCGATGTTATTGATGAAATCTTAGAGGAAGAGTTCGACGCTCTTTTAGACGAATGCAGTAAAATCCTTCATTCCATCGAAGGAACCCTTCTCGAAGAAGAAATCTTCGTTGAATTTGATGAATTCATAGCAATGACTGCCGATGAAAACTTCGACTCTGAATCCGACACCGAAGACCCACCATTTGAGAAAATCACTATCAATACGGATTATAAAATCAAAACATCTCTTGAAGAACCTCCTATGGATCTCAAACTTAAACCTCTTCTTGATAATTTAGAATATGTATTTTTAGAAGAACCATCTTTCCTTCTTGTAATCATATCATCTTAACTTTTTGCTCAAAACAAAAGCAAACTTGTATCTGTCCTTAAAAACATAAGAAAGTATTTACCTGGAAAACAACAGACATTCCTGGTATCTGTCCATCATTCTGTAAACATAAGATACAACTTCTGGATGACAAAAAACCAGTTGTCTAAAAACAGAGAAGGCTAAATCCAAACATGCAAGAAGTTGTTATAAAGGAAATAGTGAAACTCTTGGATACCGATATTATTTATCCAATTTCCGATAGTCCTTGAGTTAGTCCTATTCACTGTGTACCGAAGAAAGGCGGTATTACAGTAGTCACAAACGAAAATGATGAACTTGTCCCAACAAGAATCGTTACGGGTTGGCGAGTATGCATCGATTATCGTAAACTCAATGAAGCAACCGCAAAAGATCATTAACCTTTACCGTTTATGGATCAAATGTTGGAAAGACTTATAGGAAATAAATATTTATGTTTCCTCGATGGTTTTTCTGGATATTTTAAAATTCTTATCGATCCTAATGATCAAGAAAAAACAACATTCACATGTTCATTCGGTACATATGCTTATAGGTGAATGCCTTTCGGATTATGTAATGCGCCAACTATATTTCAAAGGTGCATGTTAGAAATCTTTCATGACATGATTGAAAATCCGTCAAAGTATTCATGGACGATTTCTCCGTCTTTGGAAACTCTTTCGACAAATGCCTAAATAATCTCGATAAAATGCTCCAGCGTTGCAAAGATGCTCATCTTGTCCTTAATTAGGAAAAAGGTCACTTTATGGTCAAAGAAGGAATTGTGTTTGGACACAAGGTGTCTACTTGCAGGACTTGAAGTCGACAAAGTAAAAATTGACGTAATCTCCAAACTTCTACCCCTACTAACATCAAAGGTGTGAGGAGTTTTTAGGACATGCCGGTTTTTACTGAAGATTTATAAAATATTTCTCGAAAATCGCCCGACCTATAACTCAGCTGCTTGAAAAATATACTCCGTTCGAATTTGACGATGAATGTCAAAAAGCATTCGAATTATTAAAAGAGAAACTCACATGTGCTCCTGTGATCGTAAGCCCAAACAGATCTTCAGTTAAACGTATGTAGTATTAAAATGCAAGTGATTTCGCAGTCGGAGCTGTCTTAGGTCAGAAAGATGGTAAAAACTTTCACCCAATCTACTTCGCAAGCAAAACTCTCAATCCAGCTCAACAAAAATACACCGTAACCGAGAAAGAACTTATGGTTGTAGTTTTTGCATTCGACAAATTTAGATCCTATCTTATACTATCAAAAACTATTGTGCAAACTGATCACTCAGCTCTTAAACATCTCTTTAAGAAACAAGACACAAAACCACACGCAAAACCCCGTCTTATTCGATAAATTTTACTTCTACAAGAATTCGACATAGAGATCATAGAAAAAAAGGTACATAAAATGTTGCTGCCGATCAGTTATCTAGGATCGTCAATAACTAGTCAAGTGATGACAGTGAGGTTGACGACAACTTTCCTGGAGAAACCCTTATGGAAATTAACACCAGAAATGAACCATGGTTCGCAAACTTTGCAAACTATTTGGTTGATGATATTATACCAAAAGGAATGACGTACCAACAAAAGAATAAATTCTTCTGTATGATTGGACGCTGTGTATCTGGACCAGAAACCCAAACCATTTTAGATCAATGTCACCACGGATCAACCGGTGGACATTATGGACCAAACGTAACTGCTAAAAAGGTCCTTGATTTAGGATTTTACTGGCCAACAATCATAAAAGAAGCTCATACTCTAGTTCGACTTTGCGAAGCATGTCAAAAGACTGGAAATATATTAAAACATGATAAGATACCATTAAACAACATACAAATGTGTAAAATTTTCGATATTTAGGGTATCGACTTTATGGGGCCATTCCCAAAATCACATAAGTTTGAATACATTCTCGTTGTTGTTGATTACGTATCTAAATGGGCCGAAGCTCAAGCTTTGCCAACTAATGATGCCCGAGTGGTTATTACCTTTCTAAAGAAACTATTCTGCCAATTCGGAATGCCCAAAGCTCTAATAAGCGACCGAGGTACTCACTTCTGTAATAAGATAATGGAAAAGACTATGAAGATATATGGAGTTAATCACCGTTTCTCTACATCATACCACCCTCAAATAAGTGGTCAAGTTGAAAATACAAACATAGCCCTTAAACGAATTTTTGAAAAGACTGTTAAAGACAATCCCTCTGTTTGGTCAAGAAAACTTGATGACGCTCTGTGAGCTTTTCACACTGCTTACAAAACACATACCCGTACCATACCCTACAAACTCATATATGGAAAGAACTGTCACCTGCTATTTGAAATTAAACACCGTGCATACTGGGCACTTAAGAATTGTAATCCAGATCTCATCACTGTTGGTGAAAAACAAATGTTTCAGTTACACAAATTAGATGAACTTAGACATCAAGCCTATGAAAACTCTAGATTATACAAGGCAAGAACAAAAGTCTGGCACGATAGAAAACTAAGAATGAGAAAAGAGTTCAAACATGGAAACAAGGTTCTGCTTTTTTACTCAAAGTATAAATTCAAACAGCCAAAAATCCAATCTTACTGGATAGGACCATACGTAGTAAAACATCAATATCCATCTGGATATGTTGAACTATAAGAAAAAGATGGAAAAATATTTATTGTTAATGGCCATCGATTCAAACTATATCATGAAGAAGAAGATTATAATAACCAAAGGGAAGAAGTAACTCCTTTCTTTCCCAAAGAATGAATTCTAGAAGCAGGAGTCTAGCTAATGACTCTCTTAAAAATTAAGCGCTTCTCGGGAGGCAACCCGTGCTTTACTTAAGTGTGGAGGAGTCCCTTCTCCATTCTTCCATTCTTCCATTCGTATCCTTTATTTATTTCTCTAAAAAACCCAAAAAATATATATTTTCTTTTTGTGTGTTTTTGTATATTTACTTTTATGCAGGTAATATAGCTTAAAGATTGGAAAATTATGAAGTCTGCTCAAGGATAGCTCTCTCGCAGCTATATATTTCTATGCCCTGAGAAGTACCATTTTCATTTAATTTTCCCTATTTGATCTCTATTATCAGTTATCACATTGAGGGCAATGTTCAACTTAAGTGTGAAGGGGAGCCAAATAGGAAAAATTTATCATATCTCTCCGTGTTTGCCCTGCCAAAAATTTTCTAACTAATTTTATTACGAAATCTAAATAAATATGTTTTCAATATAAAAATGCTATTAGTAAGGCAAGTCCAACCGGATTGACATTATAACTAGCAGAACCTAGTCCACTACATTATGAGAATTATAAGCCTTTAGAATATTCGGGTACCCACCTTTGGTACCTAAGATAATTAATGCCTTTAGCCTGTTCGAGTTAAGGTTTAAATGCAGTTGCAAGTATCTCATCCGTCATTACGGCTGTGTAATTGTATTTTGTCGCCAATTCTAGAACAGTGGTATTGGTTGATAATTATATTTGAGTGAGCCGGTAATTTAGAAGCTCTAGAACTTATGCTTGATCATCATTTACTAGACCGAAGCCTGATTAATCACATGTTATGAATCCCGCAAGTCACTATTCTAGCAAGCACTCCCATCAGTGCTAAGTTGCTGAAATACCTAAGTGTAAAAGTCAATGTTAAAAGAAAAAGTTTTGTGCCAAGCCTTAGTTATCATATAAAAAAATGTTATATATAGTAGTTCAAAGAAATAAAGGCCTAAGTTTTGGCACATGAAGATCTGTATATGTTATTATCCTTTGTCAGTATCAAGTTCCGCCTTTCGGTCAGGTTTATGTGTCAAGTACAGCTATGGTAGCTGTCTAGATATGCCGTTGCAATTGAGTGCCTTCACAAGACATAAAACTCTATCTGAGTGATCTGAGGTGAATTCAATTAAATCAACACATTCCCTTATGTGAGTTGCTTATCATATGTCCAATGCCCTGAAAGTTAAAACAATTATGGCAAAACCTATGTAAAATCCAAATTTTCTCCACATCATGATAAATGATCTTATTTTCTCACTTTGATTGCTTGAGGGCAAGCAACAGCTAAGTGTGGAGGGATTTAATAACGCCCAAATTATACACGTTTTTGGTGGCGTTATTTGTACATATTTTATCATTTCTCATGAACTTTCGATACTTAATAGCTTGAATTGCTTGCAGGTTCACTTGAAGATATCCTGAGGTCAAACACAACAAAGATCACATACTTATACGCTAAGGAACACAACATACAAGAAAAGATGAAGAATCAAGCAAAGTGAAAATGTGCGCCGCACTTATCCTCAAGCCAAAGGAATTAAAAGACTTAGTCAAATTCAGCATTAACTCCATAAGTACGACGCACAAAGTATTTTGTGCGCCGCACTTCCCATCTGAAGTTGAAGAATAAATGAAGTCATAAATACTACTGCATTAACACCCCAAGTACGTCGCACAAATACTTTTGTGCGCCGCACTTCTTCAATAAACATTTAATTCCCTTTGCATTTAATCACCAAGTACGCCGCACAGTTTACCTTGTGCGCCGCACTTCACCTCTTACTTAGCCTATAAATAAAGGACAAATTTCAATCCTTTTCATTCATTCCTTCATCTATTCTTCAACTAATACACACAATTATCCCCTTATGAAGTCCTAAACACTTTCCAACCATTCTTCAAGCATAAACACCATATCCTTTTAAGAATCAAGATCAAATCACCAAGAACGACGAAGAACATCATACTAGTTTAATAATGAAGTTTGTTATTGAATCAAGTTATGTTATGAACTCCTTAGCCATGAGAGGCTAAATCTCTCATGACTACTCAGCGATGTTATGATAATGAATGAGTGTTTGGTATGATCGTGATCTCTTTAATTTCAAGCTTATGTTGCAACCATATTATGTCTTATCTTGTCGGTTTTGCTTATCAATCTTAGATTATATAATCATATCGATATAGGTCAAAAGACTCGTTATGATCTATGTGGTTTTAAAGATTTGTAAATCATAAGTCACCACTTAGCTATACCAACCTTTATAACGAGGGGATACACTAGCGAGTTAAATTTGCGATCCTATGATTCTAGAGCCACATATAACCTATATACAGTTCTATCCTGGACTCTACCCTACTTGGTCCATAGAACTAGATCCAGTTGAATGATAGATTAAACGCATAATCAAACATAAACAAGTATCATGTGATAAACATAATTTAACATGAAACTATTTAACATGAAACAAGTAATAAATAAATCTAGATAGACAAACCAAACATTAAATCTTTATAAAAATGGCTGATACCAAAAGGTATCAGCCGATAGTCATTGTAAAATTACACACGGTTTCTTATATGGCCGATTAAAGTAAAGAAACGTTAACCGAATGCGTATTGGGTTGTGTGAATATTACAAGAGTTTTCCTATGATCTTGAGGCTCTTTACTGGCCTTTTATGCTCCTCTATATGTCTGCTAGTCGATTTGGTGGTTTAGCGCTTCACTTGCATACTAAAACTCGTTTTATGGTTTGGTATTTATAGAGTCTGGAATTAGGTCGATACGCCGTATTGAAGAGTTCAATACGGCGTATTAGGGTTTCTTGGAGTGGGGACCACGATAAATATCTTCCAGAATCTTTCATTAACCGCCAGTGAATACGGCATATGAATCTTCATGGATACGACGTATTGGTCTTTATATCTTTGTGGTTTCTTGTGAAGTTCAGGCGTAGATACATTGTATCTTTCTTGATGGATATGGCGTATTGGTTGTCAGAACAGTAGATTCTTGATTTCTTCGTTTAAGCTCCAAAATGTGCGCCTTTTAGTTAAACTTCACCAATTGCTCCATATTTACTTCAAATATCAAATATAAGCAATTAAGTATCAATTCATGAATAAATTAATATAGAACGAGCAATTTAAATGAGATAAATGATGCTATAAAATAGACGTTATTTGATGTCATCAGCAATCATCCCAACTTCTTTGTTGGAATTAAAGATAATTCCTCTTTTCTCATCAAACTAAACAATATATTTAGCATCACATAGTTGGCTTATGCTAACTAGATTGTATTTGAGATCATTTACAAATGCTACTTTTATGAAAACTATACCATTACATTTAACAGACCCATATCCTTCAGTAATGCATGTAGAGTCATCTCTAAATACCACCTTAGGTCCTGGTTATTCCACATATTTGTGCAAATAGCTTTTGACACCAATCATATGCCTTAAGCATCTACTGTCCAGGTACCAGATGGGTTTCCTGATTTTACTCTTCATAAATAAGTTAAATGGTTAGTTTTTTTGGAAACACACCTCTTGGTGGGAGTCTTCGATCTATTAGCATTTGATGATTTAGCTTTCTTAGCTTAAAGAGCTTCACCTCTTATAAACTACTCAATATCATTGTGATCATTTGTGGTATGAATTGTACTACCACAAGTATCACAACTTTTTGTGACATGTTGAGGGTATCTAGGCTTAATTCCTCTTCTGAGTGAAATTATTCGATTATGACCCTTTGTGTCATGGTCATAACTTCCACAGATTTCACATATGGGATAGTTGACATAATCATCAGATTGATGATCACTAAACCCATAATTTTTGAATGGAGGGAAGGGTTTCAGAGGTTAAGAGGTTTGAGATATTGAGGAAGATCGACCTTGACTTTTGAGATGTTGAGACATGTTCATTGAACTCATGTATTCATCATGATCACAAGTTCTGTGATTAGTTTTATTACATTTTTTATAAACATCACTTTGTATCAACTCTTCGAGAGATGATTGTTTCATTCACAAAGTTCACATCCCTTTGAATAGTGTTGTGTATTTTGTTTGGAGTGATAGGAGGAACCTGTTTGGTTTGTTATTTTTCGAAGTAAGATGAACTGATTTTTTGCTGATTTTAATTTTAAGATCATTTAGTCTTTCAATTACAATGACAAAGGAATGTCATCTTTATTTTGACATTCTTTAGTTTTACAGTAGGAGCTGAATTCTTTTTAGAAGCTGAAGCATTTTTATTTCCCTTAGCAGGAGCTGAGAGATTTGTTGGTTCATTTATGATGACACCTTTAAAGTTTTAGCTTTGAAAGTTTAACTATACTTCAAAATTGATTTGATAGTCTTAGGTCCATATAAAGGTTCAACACCAGCTAGTTTCTCTAGTGGAGGACGAGGATTTTTTTTTGGTTTTTGTGTTTTTTTATTTGTATTTTTTTGGTTCTACCAACTGAGGATGATTCTCAGCAAATCATAGTCAGTGACTGAAGATATTTGGTGACGATGTGTGGTCCGCGTAGAACTTTCTACACGAAAGTTTTACAACTCCCTAGCATGCACCTAATCAATTGTCTGCATGTATGGGCCAAACTCGGTGTTGTTTATCGTTTACTCAAGGAATAAGTTTGGATGCCTTATCAGGTCTAACAGAAGTGCTAAGGTTGAGGTATTTTTTATTTGTATTTTTGTATTTTATGAAAGCGATTAAAATCATATAATATGAAAGTGGTTTTGTGTTTAGCTAATAAACTAAATAATTAATCCTAAACTAATTGGTAATGAACATAAGATAAAAGATTGTGTCTATTAAAATTATGTAAATTTACTCCCTACTTGCTTCTCCAGTGTTGTTGCCTTGTCACACTTTGATATCTATGTAATTATTTCCTAAAGCATGAACGAATTACACGAACCCACCGTCTACTTAGTATGCTGCTAGAGCAACACACATGCAAGGTAGTATAGAGACTATTACACGACCCCTAGGAGTTTACTAGGTGCAAGTAAAATACATTAAAAGTAGACCAACCATATTAGGAGGCAAGGTAGTATGAAGACTGTTACCCGATGGTATCCTTTCTACACAATCACGTTTCCCTAGACATATCAACACGATGCAAACAAAACTGGTTTCTAAGACTAACTGCCACATCTATCACAAAAGCAACACCACTAAGACTACATTCGAGGTTTCATACAATCATAAATAAACACAATAATAGGTTTAGCCAAGCATGTTAAGAATAAAGCAAGAGCAATAAATCACACAACACATAGACATATTGAATGATTAAGTAAACCTTACTTGATTAAAACATGAATTGGAAGAGGTACAATAGGGTTTTTAAGCCCTAAAATCGTCTCCTATAGCTGCTAAACGAACTAGGGTTCGTACCCTCTTTTTATTCTAAAGTTACACACTCAAAACCCTAAATTCGGGTTTGTATATATAAGAAAATCGACGCGACGGCGTCGCGTTTTAATCGTGACGCCGTCGTAAAATGAATCTTCTAGATCTGCGTTTGAGTCGGTGCGGGCTGACGCCGTCTTGAAATATGTGACGTCGTCACTGGATGAGTTGTGACGGCGTCGTGTATGGATTGTGACGCCATCTCCAGGCTTTGTGAGCACAAATCTTCAAGAGTCTAGGTGTTGGTTTGTAATCTTGTCTCTTTCTTCTCCGAATGAGCTCAAGTCACGTGTAATTCATCCAAATGTCCTCCAAATGCGAAATACCTTAAAAGGAACGATTAAGTACCTATTTTGGGCATAAACATATGTCTTTTGGGGTTAGAACGACCCGAAAAAAGTGTCCTAAAATGACACCTCATCAAATATTCCCTACACATTGGGATTGCTGTCCTCGACGCAAAGGCTTTTCTACTTTAACAATATCAATATAAGGGGTTCAGATTTTAACCTACTATTTAAAAATATTCTACAACATAACCTTCTAGACCTCGTAATTAAAAGTACAGAGAATATATACTAGCACCTCATTTAAGTGTTTGGGATTCTCTCTTTCACTCGGGTGTATAATGAATTATAACATATAGGGGAAACGAAAAATACACACATTTACCGTCATATGCATATAATTTACATATGCTTAGTAAAGGATCAAACCTCCACCGCTAGGTGCAAGTATTATTCATTATTATCTAAGAGGTCTTTTAAAGGGTTATGGGGTATATGTGTAAGATAACATATAATGGAAATGGAAACGGATGGGATACATTTGGGAGGTGACTTTGGATGAATTTGAAGTGGAGGGGTTAGCTAATTATTTTTACGAATACACGCTGGTTTGGTTGCTAAGCCAAGACTCGGACGAAGATGTACAAATTCTACATAACTCTACATCAATCTCTTTCTTTTTCTTTTCTCTTTTTTTTGAAGACATAATACATCATATGGGTTTATAATACGTACCCCTACACTTGAGCTTTTACATGCTCGATATTTACAATCTAACTATTGACCCGATTTGAGGTAGATCAAAATAAAATAGATATCATTTGACAAACATATGGGGGTATTGACTTAACTTTTATTCCCCATTCTTCCATGAAATAAATATTACCAAGAATCCCAATCGTCCTAAAACTGTATTTACAAGGATAAGGACTTAGCAACCGTGTACTCAAATAATTAACTTGGGTTATCATAATAATTACATATAAGGTAGGCTAAGGCTTTTTGGGTGTAACGATTGGTTTAAGGGTGTCAATTCTCTTCATTAATAGTCCAAATTAACCCGAAAATTACAAGAACCATGAAAAAGGATAGGCTCGGAAGGTTGTACTAGGGTATCTTGCACTACAGGTGAGTGCATGGCAAGGGTGCGGGATAGTTATATGATCGAGGTGACCATCATAACAATTACAGGTTTAAAACATGGGTTGTTCCTAATGCCTCTTATCAAGCAAATCCTAATACTTATTTTGCGGTCTCGGGATGCATCACTAAAACAAGTTCTAGAATTTAATATACTACCGGTACACTCATATGAATTTTACTAACACCAGACATTCCAGAAAAGGCGACAAAGACCACAGGTACACATCCGTAATGACGGAATAGACACATGTGACTGGTCACTCCTTAACTCGAACCGGGTAAAGATAAAATCATCTTAGGTTACGGATGATAGGTACCTGATAGGTGTAAAATACACATATCCGTTAACACCAAAAATGACCATAAATGACCAAAAACATACTAAAAATGGCAAAGATATGCTTGTTTTTGTGTTTTGTGTATGCAGGTACGGATAAGACAAAAATCACATGAAAACCGTCAAAAAAAGGGGCAAACACGGACACGAGGAACGGAAGAGCACAAAAGAAGCCAGAAAATCAAGCCAAAGTCAAAGTCAACACTAGAAGACAAAATCTTAAAAGTTCAAATCCAATCCCTCAAGTTTCAAAAGTTACACAAATGGTCCTTGAGGTCTAATGGGCCTATTATCCCTAAACAACACCCGGATCCAAAGCCCAAAACAAAAGCCCATAATCCTTTACACTAAGTCCAGGGACCAATCTTGCCAAATATGGAATATCATTTACACTTGGTCTTTTATTAAACAAAGAGAAGGACCTAGTTTGCCAATACCCTAAAGTTTAAATCCATTTTACCCGTTTTTAGTTAAAAAGGGCGCCAAGAACAGTTTTACTGTTCATTGTCTCCCCCAATTCACCAAAGGGTCAAAACAAGAGGGCTTTTACCAATCAAAGGGTGGAAAGGATAATTCAAGTGGTCTAATACAAGATGGCAGGGTTTAATAGTCATTTCATGAGCTCTTATTGGTTCACTTAGTAAGAGATGACACGGTGGCAAATGAAGAAAGCACAAAAAGTTGGGATTTGCATTGGAGTCACTCACAATGAAAGCACAAGAGCTTCACAACGGATTGCCACGCTGGCAATCCGTGTGAATTCATTTTTGATCCAAGGGATGACAATAATGATCAAATGATTGGAATGTCTGAATGGCAGAGATGAGAGGAGTGTCTAACAACCTCTAGCTCCTAGAAGCTTCAGAGATGCACTATAAATACTCACACTCTTCACACACATTCAATCATCTTTTTCCTGTATTTTTTCTTTAAGTAAAATTAGCTTGTTAGTTTTTTTTAGTTAAAATGTAATTTCACTTTTTAAATCTCTTGTAATCTGTTTTGGGTCATTAATAAAAGTCTCATTTAGTCTAAATAATCTTGTTTTCATTTATAAGCTCTCATTTCCTCAAATACATACTCGACTGTTTCATAAGCTTGTCATAAGCTCATTTTAGCTCTCTAAGACTCTAAGCTTAGATTGAGCTTAAATCAGTCTTAATTAATACATAAATCCTAAAATCAGCTTAATTACTTTTGTAATTTGGACTTAAAAGCTTTTGGAAGGTGAGCCAATCATGGAAGGGCTCACAAGGACTTTACTGGCTTATCTCTGATAAGCCAGAGCTGTAGATAAGCTCTAAGAGCCTATAAGCTTATGTTAAGCTTGCCTTTTGTAAGTTTCCTATTTACTTTACTTGTCTTTATTTCCTTGCTTTAAAATTGCTTAGTTATTTACTATTTGCTTAATCTGCTTAATATCTAGCTTATTTGTGCTTATTACTGTTAGTTTGAGTTTATTAATCATGTTTCTTAATTTGTTTTTAGCTTTAGCATTCTAGATCTTAGTTTGTCATTTATTTGTCTTAAAAATCATAAAAACCAAAAAATTAGATATCCATATTGTAATCTTATGATTCAAGCCTATTTCAGTTGTGGATTTAATGTTTGTTAAGCCGTATTATAAGCTAGGTTTTCATCTAGTAATTAGTCAAGTAGATTTAATTTTAAAAGCTTTGTGAAATCTGTTATAGTTATTAAGGAGTGTTTGGAATAGGCCTGTTTGACTACTTAAAGTCAAACTTATTTGAGCTTTTTGCTTTAGTCAGTATCATTTGTGGTTAAAAATGAATTGTGAAAGAATTTTAGAGATTAGATTTCAAAATTGAAAGACTTAGGTCTTAATTTGGTGATCTCAGCACCAGGGGATCATTGTTCTTTTTCTTTGTTTGTTTAAATTTGATCTAAGCTTGTTAAGGCTTGAGGTGTGTTTGCTAGTAGTTGTTTAACACTCATTGAGTGTATCAAATGCAGTAGAAACCAAATTGGGTGCCTGCAACTTTGATTTGTACAATTGTTCATTTGCATCAGCAGTGGTAATCAAAGTTACCACTGCTGTCATTTTAGGCTTCATTTTAGTTAGTAATTTTAGGATTTAGGTTCTAAAATTTAAGTTGATTATAGATTAGACATAGCTTAATATAGTTTAGGACTTGCTTTTTATTTTCAAGCTTATTTGCCTAGGTACATTTAGTTTTAAAGTTCACAAAAAAGCCAAAAAGACCAAAAACAGTAGTAGTAGTAAGTAGCTTTTTAAATATAAAAATCTAGCTTATAAGACTAGTTTTTAAGCATTAGGATTTTAGCTTATGAGTAGTTCACTTAGTTTGCAGAAGCTTAAGGTCTGTTTTAGTTTTTTGAGTGATTTAGCTTAATTTAATTTTGAGTCTTTTGTTCTTAGTTCTGAGTTTGTCACTTTCAACCTTAGATTCAGATAGCCTTACATGTTTCTAGTTAGGATAGCTTGTTAAAAGTAGCTTTAGTACATCATAAGCTATCCAGAACATTTTTTGCTTTTTAATTTGAGCTTAAATTGAAGCTTGTGCAAGTGTTTAAGTGGAAATTAGCAAAAGTGAGCTCAAAAGCTCACTTTCTGTTGACAGTTTCTTTCAAAAGCTTTTAAGAGCTTATTTTTGGTTTAGAGCTTATGTTGCCTTCATTAAAGTTGCTCACATTAGCTTGTTTTACAACTTTTGTTCTTTGAGTTTTGAAAAATAAAAAAAATACAAAAAAGGGTGTATACCAACCTTGAACCCGTGTCCTCAAGCACACAAACCCAACGTGTTAACCAATATGCTACAATAGCTCATCCATTCACTTCTCCTTCCATTTAATTCTTATACTTGTTTTTCTTTTCCTTTTTCATTATAAGCCGTAGCTTATATAAGCTTTTTCTTGGCTTATTTGTTAAGCTGTGTGCTTCTTCTTATTTTTCCTTTGATCTTTATAACTTTTTAGATTTTTCCTGAATTTTTGGCATTTTTCCATTTAGTAGATTATTTTTAATCATTTTTCTAAGGTTTTAATTTTCGAAAAATCATAAAAAATAGAAAAAAGTTTCAGAAAAATACAAAAAAATAGTTTTTAGAATTAGAATAAATACTTTTAGGTTTACATTCAGAAAAATCATTTTCAACACTTTTTTTTCTAAATTTTTAGGACTTAATTTTCTATTTTTTAGGATTTAATTAGATTAATATAGTTTTTAATTCATAATAAATTCAAAAATAATCAAAAATTTGTTTTGCTTTTTCTTAAAATTTTCTTTTGTCCTAATTTAGGTTTAGAAATTTAGTTTGCGTTTTTAAGAGTTAATTTTAGTGT
>BQNB010160745.1:0-14764 GCA_026074375.1 Tanacetum coccineum
GATCGTGACAGTCATTTCACATCCAGATTCTGGCAATCATTATAGAGTGCTTTGGGTACTCAATTAGACATGAGTATGACTTATCATCCTAAAACCGATGGACAAAGTGAAAGAACCATCCAAACACTTGAAGACATGCTTCGAGCCTGTGTTATAGATTTTGGAAAAGGATGGGAAAAACACTTACCATTAGTAGAATTTTCTTACAATAACAGTTACCATGCCAGTATTAAGGCGGCACCATTTGAGGCACTTTATGGTGGAAAGTGCAGATCACCTATTTGCTGGGCCGAAGTTGGAGATGTTTAACTTACAAGACCATAAATAATCCATGAAACCACTGAGAAGATAGTGCAAATTCAACAACGCTTGTAAGCTGCAAGAGACCGGCAGAGAATTTATACCAATGTAAGATGAAAGCCTTTAGAGTTTCAAGTTGGAGATCGAGTTATGTTAAAAGTGTCACCTCGTAAAGGTGTCATCCGATTCGAAAAACGAGGAAAGCTTGATGTATAGATCATGTTTGATCATTCAAAATCCTTGAACGGGATTGGCCCAATGACATATAAACTTGAGCTTCACTGAAGAGCACAGTAATGTCCACATGTACTCTTCACGTTTTCTAATCAAAGAAATACTTATCTGAGCGAATCCCAGTTCATACCAAGTGAAGCAGTGCTTCGGGCTTGAGACAAACTCTCAACTTGGTGAAGAAGCCAGTAAGAGATCATGGATCGAGAAGTCAAGGCACTGAAACAAAGTCGTATTCCGGAAGAAGTCAAAGGGTAAGATAAAACTCAACAGATGAGCCAGGAATTTAACGGTGTAACACGAAGATCAAATTCGTGCCAAGTATCCACATCTATTTTCAAACATCACTCCGGCATCCAACTAAATCTCGGGACGAGATTTCTTTTAAGGGAGGGAGACTATAACAACCGTAATTTTCATCAATGTAATTATCCATCTATTAAATTAGCAGATGCAATGTAATATCCAAGTTTAGTTATATATATATATATATTATATAGGTATATAAATAATATATGAAATATATATACTACCTGTTTCCAGGGAAAGATTTTTGCTAGAGTATCTCATTATGCAACGTAACTTGCATACTCTAAAGTAAACGAGCCCCCCCCCCTCACGCAACCTTCACCAGATGCCATTTATAGTCTATGTTTATATCATCGTAAACATCCTAATATGTCAAGTCTATATCTTATATATGAGTTACCAAGTACATTATCCATTTAACGTACCATTTACAACGTTATATCAAAACAGACTTTATCCGTTCACATTTATATCAAAACCATAAATATATGTAAGGTATACATATAAAATAAATGTGCAAGCCTTCAAACATGTGTACAAGTGTACAATGCACAACATTTGAATATCTTTTCCCTCCTAAAACAAGTTACAGCTTTCTAAAGCCCAATGTACAAGTCAATAATGCAAGAAAAACCAAACTAGGTTATTTTACCTCCTAAATCACTTTAATTTCTTATCACCACTCTAGCACAAGGTACAAGCACTTAATGCGTGACTTCTAAACCCTAAACCTAAACCCTAAGTCATCCTAAAATGTGACAACCATGATTTGAGCAGGTTGGTCAAACCGTAGTGTTGACCTAAATGTATCTGTTTTAATGTATGGTTATGTGTTTATACGTGTTTATATGTGTTTGTGTGGGATATGTGAGATTGGATAATCAATCCATTGAGCGTGATCATCTCATTGGGATTGGATTTGTCTTGAATTTTGTGAAGTTCATTTCGTTCACTTTTGGTGACAAGCAAATAATTTCGGTGATTGAAGCGATTTCGCGTTAATTGTGTAAGTAATTATACGTATACGATTTTTTGTGTTAGTAATTTTAAATAATTTTTAGGTTTTGAGGGTTAATTAAGAGAAATGAGTTATTTTGAAGATGAAAATCAATTAAATCACAGATATAGTGATTATGGAATTGATTGGGTATTTTTGAGAGAAAATAATTGTGAAATTAGTTGGATCTCTAGTGATGATTAAAAATGAGAAGTGTGGTCATTGTTGAAAGAAATGAGTTTGTTAAAATATAAGAGTTTTTGGAAGACTTCTATTTTTAGAAAGATGAATTTGAAATGAAAAGTATTTTAGAAAGTAGGTTTTTCAAGCAAATGGTTTAACAAATTAGCATAGTGTTTATAAAACTTAAGGTATAAAGATAATTAATTATTAATGAAAGAATGAAAAAAATATTTTTTTTAGGCATGTGAATAGTAAAATCTGAATTTTAAAAATAAAAGGAAAAAAAAAAGAAAAAAAGAAAAGGAGTTTTAATTTGGAATCAAATTCAGCAATTAGGAGTATCTAGAATACCCAATTAGCATATAAATACAAAAAATAAAAACCAAACCCAACCCCTTGTTTCCTCGACCGATTAGAGAAGGAAAAAAAGAGAGAAAAAAAGTTAGGTTTCTTTGCTAAGGTATTAGTTCAATTCATGTAAATTCTAGTATTATTTTAATTCTAGAGTAATCTAAACATGATGGATTAGGGTTTTATAAATAGGGTTATAAACTTAGGGTTTTTACGAGGTTTCTGAAAGTTTTATTGATGTATAGTATCATGTTTGATCATTCGTTTGATTAAATTACACGATTGGTTAGTCGTCTAGAGCTTGAACTATGGTCGAATAGTGCGATATTAGAATTCACTGCAGAATTTTGGTCAGTCTTGTAGAGGTCATAACTCGTTCATAAAAGATCAAATAAATAATTTACAACATATTGGAGATAACCTCAGAGAGTCTACTTTCCAGAAAAGTTATCCTCATGAGTTTTTATGGTCGGGAAGTGGGTCAAAAGGTCGTTACAAAATCAGTGTGTAAAACTATGATGAATTTTAGTTTTGGTTTTGATGTTTCTAAAAATACTTAGACATCTAGTTAGAGGCTCTAAATCACGTGGAAGTTAGTTTATATATTGTGTGTGACCTCTGAATTTTTTCTAAGCATGAAAGGAGGTCTAAAGTGGTCAGCTAGTGCCATACTTTTAGAAGGTCAGATTCTGGATGAATTTTGGACACTTTGGACTAATGAATTTCTAAAGGGTATTTGTAAAAGGGTAATGGCTATGGGAGAGCTATGAGGGGTTCATAAGACATATATGTAGCATGGTGAATTTTGGTTTGAATTATAGAAGTGTTTAAGTGGTACGTTTAGGACGCGTAACTGAGTATAAAATTCTGCTCAAAACCAGAAAATTTAAAGTGTAGCATTGAAGTGTAAATGGCATATGTAGGAGTTGAAAAAGGGTTAAATCAAGTATAGAACTATGGCAGATAGCTTAGATATCCATCATAGTTGAGGTTACATCATATTGGGTAGAATACCTAATTGATGGTAACTTATTGTGTGCTTATTTGATTAGATCATTCGTGAAGTTGTTTGTGAAGCTTTTTGTTGGAATCTTTTGGAAAGCTAAGCAAAGGTGAGTTTCATAGTCCCTCTTTTTAATGTTTTTAAATTAGGATGGAAATGATGCTAAGTGTTTTGGAAATGTTTTGAATTGCTGTGATTATGTGTTTTGATTTCGTGTGGACATTATGTGATTGCATATGGCTTGTTGTTGCATGATATTGTGTTGTGTTGAGGATCATTAATGGTGGGGCTGATCATCTCACGGATCGTTAATTTGAGAATGATCAACTCAGTGAATTGGTATGGGTCCAGGCCTAAATATAAGCTTCAGCTGGTAGACTTTTAGGTGCGTAAGTGACGTATGTGGGATCGGAGGGGTACGCCTACCCAGTATATGTATGGTTGGTTTGATATGGTGATTTGGTTTGCATGTTAGCATAAGTTCATATGTTGCATAATTGTCCTATATTGTTTTGATAATCACAGTAATTGGTTTGAAAGGTTTATAATGTGAGTCTTAAACCTATGACTCTCACCAACCATTGTGTTGACGTATTTAAGCATCATTTTCAGGTGAGCTTCATGAGAATATTAAGGTTAAGAGAAGTGGCTAGAACGACCGCTAGGATTGCATTGGAGTTCGCTCCTGAGTTTGTTTATGTTTGTTGCATGGATTTTGTTGAATGTTATTTGATTTTATTAGGTTCGTGAGATATTGTTCTTGTATTGGTGAGACCCTTTTTCATTAATACAAGATGTCGTTCTTTTGGTTTTCGGTATTGTCATGACACATTGTGTCTTTATTCCTTAGTTATGCATTTAGTGTTTCTCTATTGTTGACACCATTGTGTTGTGATGATATCCATGATGTTACGCCTCGTGTTTCCGCCTTGGCGGGGTGTGACACCGGCATCAAGGAGTTTGATAACTTCCTTTTTGATTACCTCATGAATTTTTGGGTTAATCCGTCTTTAACTTTGTACTGCAGGTTTATAATCTTCCTCCATCAAGATTTTTAAGTGGAAAACCGAGGGTTAATACCCTTGATGTCGGTGATTTTCCAAGCAATGGCCCGTTTATGTGATTTAAGCACCTTTAAGAGGGCTTCTTTCTCATCATCTTTTAAACCTTTTGCAATAATCACGGGTAACTTATCGGTTCCCTCTAAGTAAGCATATTCCAAATGAGATGGTAAATCTTTTAATTCTAATTCCGGAGGCTCTTCAATTGAAGATTTTGCCTTAGTCACTTCTACTTGCTTTAGGTCCATCGGAGGGAGTTGAAACGGGTCATTATTTAACAATTTTTCAATCAAGCAAATATCTCCCTCCGGATCAAGATCGGCATGATCAATTTCTGGTGAAATTGAATCATCTTTGAGATAAGCCTCGATCTCTTCCAAAATGAAGTCACTTCCCTCGAACGGAGTGAGGGAAAGAGAAGAGTCGGAAATAATAGGCTCAGAAGTCGGGGTGGGATTGCCACCCGTAGAATTATTAGAAAAACCAAGCACTTCTTGAGCATACTCCTCACAAGCAACGTCAATGACGTCAATTCGGTTTACCGACATATCATCATATGTAGAGGAGTATCTCGTAGTTTGATTGAGATTAAAAGTTACGGCTTCGTCATTAACCCGAAGGGTTATTTCTTCTCCGTAAACATCAATTAAGGCACGGCCGGTCCTCAAGAAGGATCTCCCGAGAATGAGGGGAACCCGAGGATCGGCATCAAAATCAACAACAACAAAGTCGGTAGGAAAGTGAAACTTCCCCACTTTGACGAAGACGTCTTCGGCGACTCCCTTAGGACGAGTAATGGATCGATCCGCTAGCTCGAGAGTCATCCGAGTGGGGGTAAGTTCGGGTAGGGAAAGCTTCTTCCATATGGAAAGAGGCATAAGATTTATGCTAGCGCCAAGATCGGCCAAGGCGTGACATACATCCATTCCCGGGAAATCACATGGTATAAGAAACTTGTCGGGATCTCCAAGCTTTTCGGGAAGCTTTTTATGGATACATTATTTTTCTCATTCGGCGTCTGATGTATATTGGTTGTTCGGAATGCTGCTCTTTTTCAAGTATAGCCGCATTTCGATAAGTTCTTTATTTGCATTGATATATCGTATATGTATCAAAGGTTTCGTTTTAAGCAATAATTATTCCTATACATATTAGTGTGGATCCTTACTCTTTTCTTTGTATATCCCTGGTTTTCGTAACCGTTGAGCGATGTGGTTGGATCGATTGATTTTAGTTTTGCCTCTGTTGATCGTTATTTTGGATAAGACCTTACATTTTCTTTGTGGGAGTAACTCTTGCATTGGAGTTTTCTTGTACGAGTTCGTTTGATTTTATTTTGAGTATATGGTTCCTGAATTTTTCTTTGTTTTCAAAACAAGTAGAATTTATTTAGAGTCTGTCGGTGTTTTACGATCTGTTGGTTTATGGTCTCATTTTGTTTGAGTAACATATTTCTAATTGATAGTATAATTATACCAATCTTTGGAAGTTTGTGGTTGTGTTTGAGGAAAAAATTATGTTTAAAATGATCTTTGTAAAAAAGATATGTTTAAATGGTTATACAAATAGGATAAGAAATTTTTTAAATGGTTTAATAATATTTTAGTTTTATTTTTAAAGTGGTTTAATATGTGATTCATAGTGGTAAGTACGACTATATACCATTAGATAACCAACTTAGATTTTTTTTATGAAACTAGAATGATATTTTAATATGATTAAATTAAGACAATTTTTTATTTATTATTTAAAATGATTTTTATACTTAAAGTGCACTTTTCTTAATT
Organism: Tanacetum coccineum; assembly: GCA_026074375.1. Lineage (NCBI taxonomy): Eukaryota > Viridiplantae > Streptophyta > Magnoliopsida > Asterales > Asteraceae > Tanacetum > Tanacetum coccineum. Next base: position 6,223 of record BQNB010160745.1, read on the forward strand.
TAATCGATTTTTCTTATAAAAACATTTATTTAATTTTGGTCTTTCGAGTAACGTCTGATTTATAATTGGTATAAGAATTTCGTCTTTAGTATTGATTTTTATTTAAAGTGTTCATTGTCGTGGTTCGCTTGTTGGTTTTCTTCGTTGCGTTTCTCACTCGGTGAAATATACGTTTATCTGTTCTTTCAATATGATTCTTATGTCATATGTCACGTTACTTGCATATGAGACCTCTCCTATATAGCATTTAGCCTATGACTCGATATTGTTTGTTCTCCTATTCGTTGTTCGTAACCTCTTGAGTTCGTTGATACCGTTGTGTCAGTGGAAGCTGATGTGCTTGTGGGAAAGGACCGTGCTTGTCCAAGAGCGAGTTTAGGATCAGTATGTCTATGGGAGGTGGTTAGGGTTACGTTGGGAAGTGATGAGATACTTTGGGTTCATGGTGAACGTACTCAATGGAGTGTGAAAATCCTTAATGAACATAAGGTAGGGTAAATCAAAATTGGTGGTATTTCGTCGTACGAGAACTTTTATCTGCGTGTTTCAGTAAGATTGTCAATTGACCACCGCTCCAATGACAAGGGTTAAGTTCAGCATTAGACTTAAGCTTCTGGAGGATGCCAGTCGCGAAGTTCCATATAGTCTAGCTCCTTTGGAAATGCATGGAAATTGTGTGAAACAACTTCTAAGAGTTGCAACGTGTAAGGGTTACTACGACCTAGTCATTTCGTGAGGAGCACAGTGTTGCTTGTTAGAAGAGGAGCATGAAGTTCATTTGAACGTTAGAGTTGGAATTAATTGAGATGAGAAGTTTGTATGCTAATGGTTACTAGTGTGAAGGGCGGGGGTTGGCAGTGAAGAATTAGAAGTACGTAATACGACAGCATTCCGAGAATAGAGTATTCTTAGGATTGGTAGGTTACTTACCTAGTTTCATCGCAAACTGTTCTAAGAGAGTTTAAACCCCTTACTTCTAAATAGAGAATCGAGGTATTGGAGTAGGGTGCAGAAACTAGAGAAGAGGTTTCTATACCTGTTGGAATGGAATGATTGTGTACGCTTCGATTAATTGAATGCTAGTGGTTGATGCGTTTGAAAATTAAAGGGGAGATGTGAATAGACGAGTAAGAGACAATGTCATGACTATCCAGTCAAGTGTTATTAGGACGAAGTTATTGGTCTACTAAGTGAGATGTCAAGGGTAGAGAAACGCCAGCAGAAATGTGCGTGGACCTGGACAAACAAATGGAAAGAGCGTAGTGATGGTTGTACTTTATGGATAAATTGTTATAGTAAGCATAGAGAGTGTGAAAATGCCTACCATCCAGGTAAGGCAAAAATGCGTTGTCTGAGGCGTTGTTAAGAAGGAAGGGAACGATGTGAAATCCTAGAGTGTATGTTCGAAGCTCGATGGCTATGGACCATTTCAGTTTGGAGCAAGAGGAAATGATATTGGCAGTCAAAGTGAGGTTTAAAGCAAGAGAACGTACGCAGAAAGGCTTATGGGTTAGATTGGATATATGGAAAAGAAGGCGGGAGGAGTTTGTATTTCATGGACTCGTATTATGGTATCCATTAGTAGGAAGTGTCTGAGAACGTATGATCATGGGATGAAGTTCACAGGTCTAAGTACCTGTGATCTTAGAGTGGATAAGATGTTGTATGATCTTCGTATACTGTACTGGTGGCCGGGATATGAAGAGAGTTATTTCTAGATTGTTTAGTAAGTGTTTGGACATGTTCAAAGGTATAAGGTTCTGAGCTCAAAGGCCTTCGGGTTTTACTGCACAACCTGAGATACCTGAATGGAAGTGGGATAAGACACTATGGATTTCTTACTCACTAAGTTTGCCTAGGTCAAAAAGTGGGCATAGACAGATTATTTGGTCATCTGTCGATAGACTGACTAAGTAGCTCATTTCCTGGCTATAAGAGAAAGACTATAGTACTGAGAAACATTTAGCATAAGATTCTACATTGATGACTATAGTACGAGACCTGATAGTTCCCATGTGTCGTATTTATTTCAGGTTAGAGTGGTTGATATTTATGTCGCGTTGCTGGCAAGATGTGCAAAAAGCTTTAGGGATGAGGTTTGGGATATGAGTACGGCTAATATCCCCAAACGGATAGGAAAGTGAGCGTATGATTCAGACTTAGCTGGATCTTGTTAAGGGCGTGTGTAATTTGATTTTAGGCTGGTAGCTGGGATGTTCATCTACCATGGGCTGAATTTTCTTAAATAATGCTTATTCATTCGCGTAGAAGTATGTGCTCGGTTTTGAAGCCTTGTACGGAAGGAAGTGTAAGGTCGCCTTGGTTTATGGGTTGAGATTAGAGAAAAGTAGCTAGATTGGACCTGATTGGTTCATGAAAGAAAGACTGATTAAGTTGTGTGATAAGGAGACGCTAAAAGGCAGCGAGAAATCGTCAAAAGTGCTATGCTTTGATAAATAGACGCTAACCCATTGTGAAATTGAAGTAGGAGAATCGAGTGATGTTGAAAGTATCACTTGGAAAGGTCGTAATTCGTTTTAGGAAATTAATAAGGAAAGTTAGCAAGAGCATACTGTAGGCGACATTTGAGTTTCTGAAAGGATCGGCTCTGTAGCTTAACGATTAAGGTTGTCCTGGAATTGGTTGGAGTACCTGATGTTTGTCTATGTGTCAAACTTTGAAGATATGTTTGGCTGATGCTAGTTTGCATATGCTATAATTATGAGATTAAAGGTTGACAGAATATACTGTTGTTTTTGTGAGGACTGTAGAGATTTATGGACCATGAAGTTAAGAGGGTACTAAAAGAGATTCAGTAAGATATCGCTTGTGAAAGTTCGTTGGAATTCTAAGCGTGGTCCTGAGTTTACTTGGGAACACGAGGATTATATGAAGTCTAAATATCCTCAGTTGTTCGTTGAGCAAGCTGGTAAATCGGCTAAGTTCATTTCTCGGGACTAATTTTTCTAACGGAGGGGATACTGTGACAACTGATTTGTTGCAGGTAGTCAAAAAACGTTAGTATTGACTTATGTGTTGTTTGCAAATATAGGCTGTAGTGATTATGTTGTTTATAGGAGTTGTGTGGGTTATGTGATTGGTATTGGTAATCATCTAGTTGAGTGTGGATCATCGTCAATGAGATTGGAATGGTTGGTGAAATTGGTGTAGTTCATTTTTGTTACATCTTTTGAGTGACAAGGAATTGTTTTAATTAATTGAGATTTGAGCGTTTTTGTGTTAAATTGGTGTAAGTAATTATTAAGTATACGTAATTTGTGTTTAGTAATTAAGGTTAGGTTTAGATTTTATGTGGGTAGTTAAGAATAATGTAAAAAGTCTTATTTTGGAAAGTGACGGTTGAAAATGAAAAGTTAAAAGTTATTTTAAAAGTCTATGTGATTTCGTTTTTTAAGCAAAAAGGATTAGTTAACTTAGTTAAGCTTTTTATAAAGAATTTAAGAAAAATAGACAGCTGTAATTATATAATTAATTAACAAAAGAAAAAAAAAAAATTTAAAAAAAAGAATTAAAGGGTACCGATCAGTTGGTTTAGTTACGGGGGAGAAAAGGATAACAATTTGAGTCAACTTATTCTTAATATTAGAGTTAATCTCAGAATACCTTTTAGGAGGCCTATTAATACTAAAGATTAAATGATCCCTAATACCCTATGCTTGTTTCGTCCGATCCAGAGACAAGAAAAGAAAAAAAAAATGGGTTTTAAGGTATCTTTCTAATTCTTTGTTTAATTCTTGTTCATATTTTAATTCTTGTTATCTACGTCTGATGGAGATTAGGTTTTGTCAATCATGAAAATAAATTAGGGTTTTAAATCTTTCTGGGTTTATTAGTTTATTGTTGATTGTTTGATCATTGGTTAAAATTGGTTGTGATTTGATCATGCGGTTTCAGGGTCTAGATCAGACCCGAAATTCGTTGTTTACTTCACTGCAGAAAATTAGGCGGTTTGTAACGGTATAAAACTCAATCATATATTTATCAATTAAACAATGTACTAACCTAACTGGAGATAACTCAGAAGAGTCTTCTTTCCAGCTAAAGTTAGTCTCTGTGTGTTTTTATGGTCGTGGGGGCGTAGCGTCAAAATGGTCGTTAAATCAGTTGTGTATTAAATTGTGGTCGAATTTCAGTTTTGGTTTTGGATTTTTTTCTAAAAATACCTTGACACTTCTAGGTTATCGAGGCTCAAAATCACGTGGAAGTTATTTTTATATTATAGTGTGTGATCCCCTGATTTTTTACTTTAGTATGTAATGAGGTCTAAAGTGGTCATTGTTTATACTTTTAGGGGGTCAGATTCTGGATGAATTCTGGACACTTTGAATTAATAAATTTTTAAAGGTTATTTGTAAAAGGGTAATGGATTTTGGAGAGCTATGAGAGGTTCATAGGACATAAATGTAGCTTGGTGAATTTTGGTTTTAATTATTGAAGTGTTTAAGTGGTGAGTGTAGGACGCGTAATGTGATATAATTTCTGCTCAGAAAACCAGAAATTTAAAGTGTATCATTGACGTGTAAAATGACATATGTAGGAGGTTGGGAAAGAGTTACATCAAGTATATCTATGTAAGATAGCTATCGATATCCATTAGTTCGTGGGTTACAATCAATATTAGTTGAATGCTTAATTGATGGTAGCTTATTAAGTGTTGCTTAAATTGTTTCGATTTCGTGTTGTGTTTGTGAAGCTTTTGTTGGGTTCTTTTGGGGAGCTCAGCATCCGGTGGCGTCTTCATGCCCCTTTTTTTTTTGTTTTCTAAGAGGGTTGAAAATGAGTGCAAAGAAGGTTTTGCAAAGTTTTTAGTTACTGTGATAATATTGATGTAAATGATGCATGGCATACGTGATATTGTATGTTATGTGTACTGGCTTTTATGGTATATGATTTGTTGTGCTTGAGCAGTGATTGTTTATAATGGCGTTTGATGAGATTTGGACTTTAGGTAGTAAGTGTGATCGTCATATTATATTATGAGTTGTTTTACGTGGCTGAATCTAATTCATTGTCTGTTTATGTTTTGTTGTGTGAGGAATATTGAGCTACGTGAACGTCTCAATGTGCTTGATGTGATTGCAACTCGATCCTGTTAGCTCTGTAGACTAGTACGATGTATTGTCTCTGCTAATGCCTATGTTATGTTTTTTTAATTATTATCGGGTAATTAGATTTAAGGTTTGTTTTGTAGTGTCTTTAAACTTTGACTCTCACCCACGTTGTGTTGACGTTTTTTACGCATCATTTCAGGTGAGGCTTCATGAGCAGAAATATATGAGGTTTAAGTGAGGTGGCTTGACTGACGCTAGGATTGCATTGGAGTTGCTCCTGAGTTTGTTTATGTCTTGTTGCTCATGATTTTGCTTGATGTTTATCTTGATTTATTAGGATCGTTGAGATATTTGTTCTTGTAAAGGTGAGGACCCATTTTATTATACAGCTGTGTTTTTTTGGTTTTTGGTATTGACCATGACAATTGTGTCTTTATTAATTAGTTATTCATTTAGTCTTTTATTATTGTTGACACCATTTGTTGTTGATGATCTCCATGATGTTAGCTATATGTGGATTCTGCTTGGAGGGGATGTGTGACATACCAATCCAGAGAATACTTGAAGAAAAATCCTACCACAAAGATTCGACAAAAAGGTAGGAAACTAGCCATCGCAAGTCGCATAATACCAGGTGAAGGTCGATAGAGAGGGCTATATCAAAGGTTGTTCCATGTCACTTGAGTTGAGGTTGTCATTTTGCTAGTAAGGAAAATACGCAGGCCGCAAAGCATCATATAGGCAAGTGCGCCCGAAGGGTTTGTGGGATGCACTAGGCCCTAGATCAGTGCATCAAAAATAACAAGGACTGGTGCTCATTAAGGGCATGCCCTGCACATGGATGGCAAAAGAGTTTATCCATTAAAGTGTGAGTCTGTGCCCTATATCTTCCTCTGGTACCTAGAAAACCAAAAAAAGGAAATTACATGGCATTTGATCACTCAGCTTTGGCTCTTCTCTCCACAATGGGGATTTGATATTTTAGGTCGACACCTACCAACAGCGTCGGGGGGTGCAAGGTTCTTAGTGGTAGCCATAGACTACTTCACAAAATGGGTCGAAGCAAAACCATTAATATCTACGACAGGCAGACATATGGAAAAATTCGTATGGGAACATCAAGTTTTACAGTTTTGGAAGGGCCTCGATAATAATAAATCCTTCGATATCGGGAAGCAATTAGCAGAAGGCACATCTTCTTGAATTCTATAAGAATCAAAATTTACAAGAATCCTTAAAGCCTGTTCTATTCTTTCTCAGTAATGACAGTAGAAGTGACAAATAATGACAACGTTCAAAGGCATTGAACGGTAAGATAGGCTGGCCAACAGGCTGGGTGGATTGATTAACACAAGTTCTATAGTGCGCATCAGAACACACTAGTGAGTAAAGGGGAAACCCCTTTTAGCCTTGTGTCTACGGAACAAAAGTTGTATCCTATGAAATAAGGGGGGGGCCCATGGAAACAAACCGTAGTTGGACTTCCTATTTTAAGGAAAATGACAAAGACGCCAAGAAGAACTTGGACGTTTCTCGAGAAAGATGGGCAATGGCAGCGATAATGGAATCTCACACTACTAAAAAATAATTGGAGGCTATTACAATCCAAATCCCTGTTAAGCATCCACATTATAAGCCGTAGAGGAACATATTGTGCTTCAATCTAAACCAATCAGAAGAGATATAAGCTAAAATTGATGACTAATGTGGGAATAAGGACCTTACGAGTAAGGAAAACGCTACGCGACGGTTGCTATAAACTAGAAACGCTATTGGTAAAGCAATTGATCGAATAAGGCCTATAAACTAGAAACACTATCTGGTAAAGCAATTGATCGAACATGGAACGGAACAAATCTGCTTAAGTTTTATGTTTAAGAATTTCCCGTTTCTTTTGAAGTTTTTAGTAGATTCATTTGTTAACAAAAAATCTTCTTCAAAGTGTAGCAAACTAAGTGTTCATACTTGAAATGATGTAAATCTTTCTACATTTTTTGTTAATAAGCCACATATGAGCCTTACATCCTTGATAAAACGCAAAGGGGTGAAGAAGGGCCACACATGAGCCCTTCGAAATCAAACACCTAAATTCACGTTATCAAAAAGAATAAAACCTCAAAGGGGTGGAGAAGGGCCACGCATGAGCCCTTCAAAATCAAACACCTAAATTCACGTTATCAAGAAGAATAAAACGTCAAAGGGGTGAAGAAGGGCCACGCATGAGCCCTTCAAAATCAAATACCTAAATTCACGTTATCAAGAAAAATAAAATGTTAGAGGGGGTGACGAAGGGCCACACATGAGCCCTTCGAAAACAAACACCTGAACTCACATTAGCTCTCCTAAAAAATCAAAACAAGCGAGGAAAAACTACAAAAGTCATTTGCTCAAAATATCACGGGTACATGCCACCCAGCTAGTAGAAACAATGAAAAGTCATTTAGCCTTCACATACGAAGGCTTTGAAAGCAAAGACTCTGGTTTCTTTGACAACAGTTGTTCCAGAGAAGCATAAGGGTCATTGACATACTTAAACAAAAAAGGATACGACGCATTCTCCAAATCATCACCAGCTTGGTCCTACTCTTGCTTCGAAGAAGGACGATAACCAACCATCTTCTCCATGACAAAGGGCTCTTTAAGTTTGGCTACATCTTCGAAATCAGCACACCTACCATATATAATGGAGGCCTTAACAAGCTTAGCAACAAGCATACCCATTTTATCACTATGAATAAGCTTTGTAGCAGCATCTGGAACTACTTTGGCACCAACTGAAGCCCTATCCTGCTTTAACGCATCCATCTCCTGCAAAAGCTAAATCTCGGAGAGCTTGTGTCTTTCTCTCTCTCTTCGATTTAAGGCCTTCGATTTTAGACTGAAGGGCAGACAATGTTTTGTCATAATTAATCCATTTTTTCTGTTCAAGGACAAGCCAGGTACATTCACTATGAAGACCATGAACACGCCCTTACAATGTCTCAATCTCTGTCCGCATATCAGTAACCAATGGATTCTTATTTAGGTCAAGAAGAGCTTCATTACATTTCCTCTCCAACTCAGGATAAGCTCTATCCTTCTTAAGTTCCCTAGCCCGAATAGCATCATACAAAGTTGTGGCCTTATGAAGAGCAGAAATCAACTCTCAGGTCCTACTATTCAAAATATTGTCAAGAATAACTTAGCGCATATACACTCGATCATGAATATCACAAAGCTGTTTTATGCTTATTTAATGAAGATGTTCTTTCCAAGAGGGAGGAGTAACATGAGCCACAACCCAATAACAGTCAACTGAATCCTTTAACTCTTTGGCCGAAGAAAACTCTGTAAAAGAAGGAAGAAGATCATTTAATAACGGTCAATGTACACCTATTCTAAATAACAACAAGAGCATACCATGAATATCAGCATCACTGTCAACATCTAGAGGATCGGAGGCTTCACCGGCCACCTTGCTTGCTTGGGCA
>BQNB010160747.1:0-14764 GCA_026074375.1 Tanacetum coccineum
TCAATTTCATAAGCTCTAATTAGTCCTTAGTAGTAGTTTTCTTAAGCTTATAATTAGTTTAGTTAGCTTTTCTAGTTTCTTTCATCAAATACCTAAGTCTGCTAGTCTAAACATGTTTCTAAACTACTTATTTGATAAGCTTGTTTAAGTTGTAGTTTTAATGTCTAAAACTTTGTGTCTAATGCTTCATTCAACATCTGTTTTGAAGTCATTTTGCTTGGTATAGCCTTTGAGTTCTTTTGTTCCAAACAGTTAAGCATTTTTAAGTTTTTAAGCTTGATATTAGAGTCTTTTAGTGCAGATCATTTATGATCATGTCTTAGCTTAGTTTAGGTTAATTTTCATTGATATTTGCTTATTGTAGTGTAAGGTTAATCTGTTTTAAGTTTTTTAGTGTCAAATTCATTTTTGAGTCCTTAAGCTAGCTGCAAAAGTTGTCAATTTTCTTCAAAAAGTCAAAAAAAAAATATAGTATAATTTGTCATCTTCTCAAGTCTTTTCTAGCTTATTTACTTGTCCAATTTTCTTATTTTCATCTTCTAGTTGTTCTGTGGTCATCAAACTTAATCTGTTTTGAGCTTTAGCTTATTTCCAAAGCTTAATTTGTCTTAATTTTGAGCTTAAAATATGTCAAAAGTCCTTTAATAGTCCAAATTTATGTCTGCTGTCTTAATGGATTTTTAGTACTTTTTAGCTTATTTGTTTGCTTATTTCCTGTCATTAAGTGCTTATTGAGTCCAGGGTAGGGTCTGTGTTAGCTTGTTTTTCCATTTGTTAGCTTATTAGAGGCTTATCAATGCTTATGAATCCTAACAGTTAAGGCTAAAAGCTATTAAGCTTTTTAGGCCATTTCTGTCACTTTAAGTAGCTTATTTCTGGCTTATTAGTGGTTTTAATAAAAAGTTGTTTTACAAAAAGTGCTTATTTAGGACTTAAGTTCAGCTGTTAAAAAAAAGAAAAGAAAAATAAAAATGGTTAAGTTGTTGGGGTACTAGGAGGACTCGAACCCGAGACCTCAACCATAACTCACCAACACCTTAACCATTGCGCCCTTGGGTCTTTTCTGTTAAGACCCTTGGGCCAATTGGTTTATAAGGTTTAATTTCAGTTTTAGCTTATATGCTTATCAGCTTATTTTCAGCTTATTAGGTTTAGCTTATTTTCCCATTTTCTTTTTCTTACATTAGTAATACTTTTCTAAAATTATTTTTAATCATTTAGGACTTTTAGAAATTAAATTTGCATTTTTAGGGTTAAAATTTGATAATGTAGGTTTTTAAGTCTCGGTTTTAGATTCCCGTTATCATTTTCGTGCTTAAATCTTAATTGCTTTAGATTTTAGTTGCCTTTACTTGCATTTGCGTTATATTTGTAGAAATAGAATCCAAATCAAATCTTGACTATTCAAATAACACAATCACAAACTTAAACGAGATTCTCAATTCAAGCTTCATTGGGATACGACATCCGGGAGATTAATAATTGTTTGTCCTCAAGCAATTTTATCAAACGGGATACTCATTATACTATAATAAGTTTGAGGTATTTTACGTATATACTATATATCATATTTTGCTCAAATTAGAGGCACTATCTGTACGGGACAAAATGTACCATGTTCACTGACCACAAGAGTTTACAACACATCCTTGATCAGAAGGAATTAAACATGAGACAACGCCATTGGTTGGAATTTCTCAGTGATTACGATTGTGAAATTCGTTATCACCCGGGGAAAGCAAATGTAGTGGCTGACGCACAAAGCAGGAAAGAACTAAGCAAGCCATTACGGGTTCGAGCCTTAGTTTTGACTATTGGTTTAGATATTCTCAAGCGGATTTTAGAGGCTCAGACTGAGGCAAGAAAACCAGAAAACCTCAAGTCTGAAGATGTGAGAGGTATGCTGAATGAAAATTCGAAAGACCTAGAAAAATCCAAGAAGGAGAAATTGGAACTGTGTGCGGACGGAACATTGTGTTTGAACAACCAAAGTTGGTTGCCGTGCTATGGTGATCTAAGGACTCTGATTATGCATGAGTCTCACAAAGGTCAAAAGATTCTTTGTTCAACGATTTCTGATAAAATGTACCAATTATGAAGCAAATACCACTGGTGGCTACATGAAAACCGGACTATGCACTATGTTAGCAAGTGTTTGACGTGTTTAAAAGTCAAAGCTGAAAACCAAAAACCATTTGGCTTGTTGGTACACCCAGAGATTCCTAAATGGAAGTGGGACAATATCACTATGGATTTTATCACCAAGCTCCCAAGGACGCAAAGTGGAAACGATACCATATGGGTAATTGTAGACCGACTCACCAAGTCTGCATACCATATGGGTAAGTGTAGACCGACTCACCAAGTCTGCACACTTTTTACCGATGAGGGAGAAGGACCCTATGGAAAAACTAGCAAGATTGTACTTGAAAGAAGTAGTCACAAGACATCGAATACTAGTCTCAATCATTTGTGACCGTGACCCTAGATTTACGTCGAATTTTTAGAGGTTCAGAAGGCTATGGGTACTCAGTTGGATATGAGTACGTCATACCATCCCTAGACTGATGGGCAAAGCAAAAGGACCATTCAGACATTAGAAGATATGCTACGCGCTTGCATGATAGACTTTAGGAATGGTTGGGAAAGACACTTACCACTTGATTAAATTTTCGTACAATAATAGTTATCATGCTAGTATTAAAGCTGCCCCATTCGAGGCACTTTATAGTCAGAAGTGTCGATCACCTGTTTGTTGGGCCGAGGTCGGAGACACTTAGCTCACCGGTCTAGAACTTATTCATGAGACAACCGAGAAGATTATCCAAATCAAGCAAAGAATTCAAGCCGCTTGTGATTGCCAAAAGAGTTACGTCAATGTGAGGCGTAAGCCTTTAGAATTTCAAGTTGGTGACCGAGTTATGTTAAAGGTATCGCCTTGGAAAGGGGTTATACGTTTTGGCAAATGGGGGAAGTTGAACCCGAGATATATTGGACCTTTCAAGGTGTTAGACAAAGTGGGAACCTTTGATGAGATCAGCACTAGCTCCTACTTACTCAACAGTTAAGAGGGTTATAGCACGTTTCATGTATATAATCTAAAGAAGTTGTTTATCAGACGAGCCGTTGGCATTCCGTTGTATGAATACACAGTGATGATAAACTCGCTTTGTTGAAGAAACCAGTGGAAATTATGGATCGTGAAGTCAAGCGGTTAAAGCAAAGCCGTCATTCCCATCATCAAAGTTCGATGGAACTCCAAGATAGGTCCCGAGTTCACATGGGAACGTGAAGATCAATTCCGAAAGAAGTATCTGCATCTCTTCAGAAAAATCACACCCTCGACAAGTGCCGCATCTTGAGCCTTTTGGACAAGGCTCCTTTAACGAGGGAAGACTGTAACAATCTGTTATTTCAGGTCATTTCCAGACTCAATATTACCTTTCTTATTTTTAGCGTTTTACCGGGTCGCTTTTAATTATTATCGTATAGCTAAATCGCGTAAACTAAATATCAACATTTAAGGTAAACGGACATCAAACAAGTTAAAGTTTACGTCAAGTAAGTGTTATATAATTATTACGAGTATAATTTATAACTTTTCCTATTTTATTTTTATTGCTTACGTAAAACGCTTATGTTTAGCAATAAATTACATTTAGGCATACCCAGAAATACCTATACCTATCTATACTCAAACAAATACCCACAATTTATACCCTCTACTACAAAATTAATCTCATTTATCCCAAAAAATAAACCATAGGCCGGATATATATACTTATACACTTAATAAATCATTTAAATCACAAGTATACATCCTAAACTCAACCAAGGACACATTGATGTAAGTTTCTAGTAATTGGCTTGTCATTGTACCCCCCCCCTCACACCATGCGTCTCCCCCCTCCTAGGGAGGAGGAGAGCTCATACAAACCTTTACACCTTGTACCACTAACCCACATCTCAACCATGGTTAGTTTAAGGTAGGTTAAACATTTAATCTTGCTATAAAAGGAAGGTCCAAGGTTACTCCTCATTTCCTACAAGAAAATCAAAGCACAAAACTCTCTCTACACTTACTAAAACCCACAGCTCACTTTTAGAAATTAGGGTTTCATATAGATTTTATTTCTACAAAGATACAAGTGTTCTAGTGCATTTAGTATTCGTACTAAGGTGTTTGGGGATTGATTTGGAAGCTTGGGTAATCATATTAACAAGGGTTTATAGAAAGAAGATTTCTAGGGTTTCTTATTAGGGTTTTGAATTGGGTTAAGTTCTAGGGCTTGATTCTTTGTGTTCTTGATCATCCTACACATCTTTAAGGTTTATTTAAACCTTAACCATTTCCATTATTCATTTACTTATGTTTACATATTTGTTATACATGTTAATCACCACCTAGGTTGTTTTTATGATTTATGAAACATTGCACACATCATGAGAAATTCGAATCAATATATGTATATGGTGAAATATGTTAAAAATGAAAGTACACACTTTATATAAGTGTTATTAATTTACTATGTTTGTTATAAAATTAATTGTGTTGAAAGTTTTATTTATCAAAGTTTATGTACAAAAATTATGAGACACTTTATCATGGACCAATTCACTTATGGACTAACTTATAGAACATAAAATTATGTAAAAGACTTATGGTAGAAAGTATGTAAAATGAACTTGTACAAAATTCTCAAGAAATGGATTTTTAAAAAACCTAAATTATAAACAATATAAATACCCCTGTTTTTTAATACCTTATGTAAGGTATTCAAAAAATCCAAAGTATTTATTTTTATTTTTATAATAATTATTACATTTACAAGGATCGTAAGCATATAAAGAACTTGGCATAAATCTGAGCTATAACGAAGAAGTTATGGACATTGCTAATTTACGTTAAATTAAATATATAAAAGTGTTTTTGTAAAAGTTATTTTATAAAAATCATCACTGTTTTAAATCTGGTAAAATAATGGAAATATTTTATAATGATAGCACTTGTCATGAAGAATCCAAACATATAAAAAACTCGAAAACAGAATTAAAATGAATAAGTTACGAGTTTTGCAAGATTTAAGTTTATAAAAACATTTTTATAAATTGTTTTGACTTTTCTGTGTTGACCCAAAATTTTATAAATTCAGCAAGCATTTTATTAACATATCTTATCTCTTCGCGAATCCATACAGGTAAAGAACAGGCAAAACGGAATTAAAATGAATGAGTTAGCTTTTTCGCAAGTTTTATTAATTGATTACATAAAAGTAGTTTTATAAAATTTACAAAGAAATAGTTAAATTACTGCGCATTCAGTAGCGTAAAAATTTTATAATATAATATTTGATTGATTTTTCTTAATACGAAACCGTGGACATAAGAAACGTATAAAACGGAGTTAAAACGATAAAGATATGAGGTTTATAAAACCTTGTGCACTATTTTTACTTTTATACATTATTTTATAAAACAATTAAATTAATTATATAATATCAATACATAATCAATAAAAATATTAAATCATATATTTTTAATAAATAATACATTGATGAACAAAAATAATATTTTCTTTTCGGATCTCATTACATCAAACATTTATTTAACAAAGTACGATTTAATTTTTATTTCATACATTTAAAATTAAACAAGAACTATTAGGCGATGGTGTAACTATATAACATGTGATATTTTATTTATATAAAATATATTATACTCATACGGCCTACAATTAATTAGGTTGCATTCGGATTCCCGAGACTTTTTACATATTTGATTTAGATTATCAAATCATTCACTTACAGTGAGTTCATAGCCCCGCTTTTATACAATTACATTGATTTACAAGTTTAGGGTGAGAAACATGCATTGTTTAACGATTGGACGCAAGTACACTTTTATACAAATTACGAGTTTGCCTAAGTAGCTATAACCCACTATGCCCATGAATCATGAACTGTTAATTACTAGATTGTAAGCGTGAATGTTATGAATAGATCTATTTGGGATTGACATCCCCGTTCAGGTGAGTAGCGCTCACTAGTTTCGGAGGTACTGAAACGACGAATGTATACCATGTCGGAACAATTTGGATGTTGCGGGTTGAACATCTACACGAGCGCATTATTTGCATTAATTTGCATACATATATGTTGTAGCTTCAGTTTCATGAGCTTAGTGCATTTCGTAATTACTTTTGTGATATTGTATTCGTTACTTATCATACATTTAGAAATCTTGCGGTCCTACTTTATACATTTATTAAACTTGCGAATTCACCAACTTTATGTTAACGTTTTAAAGCATGTTTTTCTCAGGTCAATAAGGTACAAGAACAAGGATACATTGGAGGTCAAAATTTTGGGAATCATTTTCCATGGAGATTTAAATGCATTACATTTTGGAGTATTTGTTATGTATTAAAATCTTAACATTTTCATGGGTGAATAATTTAAGCTTCGGGCGTTTGTAACAAACAAGTTTATTTAATCCAATGTATCATTTTCAAACGACTCATATAGAGGTCGTTCTCATATCTTGTGTTGTTGATCTATGATGTAACACTCTCAGACCCATATTCCACTGTGACCCTATTTGGGGGTGTTACAAAGACTGTCAGGTTCATAGACCTATCCCAAGAAATCCGCAGCAAAAGCTGTCCCCAATCACATCCCCATGGCCATTCTACAAGTGGGGAATTGACATAGCCGGACCTTTCCCAAAAGGTCCTGGTAAAGTTAAATTCTTGATAGTAGCCATTGATTACCTCACAAAGTAGATTGAAGAAAATCCAGTTGCAACCATAACGGGCAACCAAGTCAAAAAATTTGTATGGGATAATATAGTTTGCAGATTTGGACTCCCAGGAGAAATAATCTCTAATAATGGAAAACAATTCTAAGACAATCCATTCAAAGATTGGTGCGAAAAGTTGTGTATCCACCAACGTTTTGCTTCAATAAAACACCTGCAAGCAAATGGATTAGTAGAAAGAGAAAACCGAAGCTTAGGGGAAGGAATCAAGGCAAGGCTAGACGCAAGAAGCAAGAATTGGATGGAAGAAATCTCCCATGTTCTCTGGGCACATCGTACGATGATCAAATCTAGCAACAGTGATACTCCTTTTTTGCTAACATATGGCATGGAAGCAGTCATCCCAGCAGAAATAGTCATGCCCACGCTAAGGACAGCGGAAGTAGATATGATGCAAAATAATGAAGCTTTAGGAATCAATCTGGACCTCTTGGAAGAAAGAAGAGAACAGGCAGTGACGCGTGAGGCAAAAAGCAAATCAAAAATGGAAAAATACTACAACTCAAAGGTCCGCAACACAAGCTTCAAGCCAGGAGACCTTTGTACCATAGAAATGATGCAAGCCGTGCGGAAGAAGTGGGAAAGCTAGGCCCCAAGTATGAAGGACCGTACGAAGTAACGGAAGCATTAGGCAAGGGCGCATACAAGTTGAGAGACCACGATGGAAAGAAACTTCCGCGAACGTGGAATGTCCACAATCTTAAGAAATGCTATGTTCATGAAATGTAAGCACCTCACCCATGCGGATACCGTAGTGGGAGGACTGCACTTTAATTTTGTCCTATCTTTTGTAATGTCTTTTGAAATTTTAATGAAAAAGTGAAGACTAGCTACCTTCACAAGTTTATCTTAAGAATTTTTTCTTTTATTTTTACTTTGCAAAGTTAATTATATATGTGAATAAGACGCGCACGCAACAGGGCATGACCTAACGAATTTTATTCCGTATAACAAGCGGATGAGTAACCTAATAATTCACTCAACGTACATAAGAGGTATTGCAAGCCCGGTACCGGGAGAATAACCCATAAATATTCAAACAAGACTATCATTTTAAGCATATCACTAACGATATTAAAGGGTGTCAATAGTAGCATTCAAACAGTAAATGTTAAAGTGTTATAAAATTTTCCTAAGTACAAAAACCGCTGCAAAAAGGCCACACACGGCTGCGGTCTATAGTAACAACAAAGGAAAGATCAGGAAGCACCATTACAAGATTAGTTCAACTAGGTGGGTCACGCTCCAGAGTAGTATCCAGCTCCTCTTTTTCAAATTCAACTATGGGGAAAGAAGCAACATTTCCCTGACCGTTTCCCTAAGCATCCTCCAGACCATCCGTACCTACGATCTCATAATCCTCTATAGTGATAGGAGGAACGGAACTTGCAGAAGCAAAAGTTGTCGACAAGGCAGTTGTAGTCACAACAGAGGCTGACACGCTGTCAGAGGTACTTGCTTTACCTATCAAGCTCTTGGCAGATAAGGGGTCAACCAAAGGCACCCAAACGTCAATAAGAGCCGACCGCTGTGCTGCAACATTATCCCTAATCCTTTCAACTCGAGAATGGGTAATACTTAAAGCAAACGACAAAGAAGTCTCACCAAGAACCACTTGATCTTCAGGAAGATGGATGGGAAGTGGCAGCTGAACAAAATATATTACATCATTGTGATAATGGAGCTCCGGAAACAACACAGCCCTAATTCTGCCTCAATCCAAATCAAATTCTAACGCGAATTAAGTTTAACCAATTACATCCATAAGCTTCTAATTAAACCCTAATAATCATTATACACATGATTATTATATCATGTCAATTTACTTATTTTATCAAAACCTAATTCCATCATAATAATTGTTACATGAATTTTATTTTAATGATGATAACAACAAGGATTAATTAAAACTTACCTTAGAGCTTGATTTCTTCACAAAAGCAAAAACCCTAATTTTTCCTCCTCTTTTCTCTCTTGTTCGACCGGTCACACAAAGGGGGGAGGGTTTGGGATTTTATTTTGTATTTATAGACCCTCAATTTATATTATTAGATAGATTAATTAAGGGATTGGTTTCTTTTAAAATCCATTTTTTCTTTCTTTTTCTCATAAAAATTCTTTTTTACTATTCATGTATAAAAAAATATTTTATTTATTTATTTATTAATTACTTAATTATTTGCTTTACCTTAAGTTTTTATAAAAACCTAAGCTTATTTGAGCATACCTTTTTGCGTAAACGCAATTTACTAGACCTTTAAAATAATTAAAATTTTCATTATTATTAACCTACATTCAAAATAGAAATTTTCATTTCTTCCTTATTATAACTACGTAAACCTAATCTATTAATATTACTAACAATAAATACGTACTACGTATAATTATTTACACAATTAACACGAAACCGCTTAAATCACCAAAATCATTTCCTTGTCACCAAAAGTGAATGAAATGAATTCCACAAAATCCAACACAAATCCAATCCCAATGAGACGATCACGCTCAATGGATTGATTATGCAATCTCACATATCCCACACAAACACATATAAAAACACGTTTAATATATAATAAAACACATATAACACATAACCCATATTTCATAAGAACTAGATTATTAGGTAACACTACGGTTTTGACAAAACCTGCTAGCCAGGTTGTCACATTGTTCCTGCTAACGTTTTGCTTTTGTAAAACATCCGCAAGCAAATGGATTAGTAGAAAGAGCAAACCGAAGCTTAGGGGAAGGAATCAAGGCAAGGCTAGACGCAAGAAGCAAGAATTGGATGGAAGAAATCTCCCTGTTTCTTTGAACATTGTACGATGATCAAATCTAGCAACGGGGGATACTCCTTTTTCGCTAACATATGGCATGAAAGCAGTCATCCCAGCAGAAATAGGCATGCCCACGCTAAGGACAGCGGAAGTAGATATGGTGCAAAATAATGAAGCTTTAGGAATCAATCTGGACCTCTTGGAAGAAAGAAGAGAACAGGCAGCGATCCGTGAGGCAAAAAGCAAAGCAAAAATGGAAAAATACTACAACTCAAAGGTCTGCAGCACAAACTTCAAGCCAGGAGACCTGTGTACCGTAGCAATGATGCAAGCCGTGCGGAAGAAGTAGGAAAGCTAAGCCCCAAGTAGGAAGGACCGTACGAAGTAATGGAAGCATTAGGCAAAGGTGCTTACAAGTTGAGAGACCGCGATGGAAAGTAACTTCCGTGAACGTGGAATGTCCGCAATCTTAAGAAATGCTATGTTCATGAAATGTAAGCACCTCACCCATGCGGATCCCGCAGTAGGAGGATTGCACTTTAATTTTGTCCTATCTTTTGTAATGCCTTTTGAAATTTTAATGAAAAAGTGAACACTAGCTACATTCACAAGTTTATCTTAAAAAAAATTTCTTTTAGTTTTACTTTTCAAAGTTAATTATATATGAATAACAGGGCATAACCTAACGAATGTTATTCCGTATAACCAGAGGATGAGTAACCTAATAATTTACTCAACGTACATAAGAGGTATTGCAAGCCCGGTACCAAGAGAATAACCCATAAATATTCAAACAAGACTATCATTTTAAACATATCATAGGTAGCAATAGTAGCATTCAAACAATAAAAGTGTTAAAGTGTTGCAAAATTTGTCTAAGTACAAAGACCACCGAAAAAAGGCCACACACGGCCACGGTATACAGTAATAACAAAAATCAGGAAGCACCATGACAAGATAAGTTCAGTTAGGTGGGTCGCGTTCCGGAGTAGTATCCGGCTCCTCTTTTTCAAATTCAACTATGGGGAAAGAAGCAACATTTCCTTGACCATTTGTCTGAGCATTCTTCGGACCATCTGCACCTACGATCTCATAATCTTCTATAGTAATAGGAGGAACAGAACTTGCGGAAGCAAAAGTGGTTGACAAGGCAGTTGTGGTTGCAATAGTCGCTGGAACGCTGTCAGAGGTGCCGGCCGCACCTACTAAGTTCTCAGCAGACAACGGGTCAACCAAATGGGTCCAAACACCAATAAGAACTGACCGCTTCGCCGCAACATTCTCCCTAATCCTTTTAACTCGGGGAAATGGGTAACACTTAGAGGAAAATGACAAGAAGTCTTCACCGAGGACCAATTGATTTCAGATCGATGAACTTGAGCAATAAATGATCAACTTTTGGCATGCAAATCACTCATTTCCGGTGAGCTTCAGCAAGTTGGACCTTCTAGCCGGAAGGAGGTGATAATATCTCAACTGTTGCATTATTGTGGAAATTAGTTCAGAAGCAAGGTAATCCACTTCATGAATATCTGAAAGGCGGAATTTAATCCACTTCCGCATAGGATTATAAGCAGCGACATCCACCAGACTCCTACCCTCTAGTCATATGAAAAATTACCGGCTGAAGCCCATCTTGAATCCCCTTCTCAATTGCGTGTGCTAATGGCTGCTACCAAAAGCCGAAAAGAATACTCTTGAGAATTTAAGCACTAACAATGCAAGCTGTAGTCCGTTGGGTCAGAAGCACCTACTGACCAGATATAGTAGTGAGGAGGTGAGGTTAAAATTTCTAATCCAGTTGAAGAGTCATCTCCTGATGGTCAGCATCAGCTTTTGTACTTATCATAACAATGTTCATGTTGAGCATCTTGAAAACTCTTCAATCTGCTCCTTCAACCGCTCATATCCTGAAACCTGATCGCGGAGGCCGGAGCATGTAGTCTCCAGCACATGCACCTATTATGACAAAAGTGCAAACAGATAAGAAAAAAATAGAAAAAGATATGCAAGACATATAAGTTCCGGGGTGCACACCTGATCCAAAAGACCATCCTTCTAAGACCTAAGAGAAGACACAACAACATTCAAATCCTTCAGCTCAAGATCCTTGGCAGAAACCGAAGATTGAAGCTCTGCGACTTTCCCATCAAGAGAGTCCTTTTCATTCTCAAGAGCCACATTCCTCTATATTAGGGCATATATTTGAGCAGCGTGCATTTTCTTCATGGCCTCAGCGGCAGAAACCTGAGCACGAAGACGAGCGGCCTCCGCGGCCTCAGTTTCCTTCAACAATAGCCGAGCCTTTAAATTCTCAACTTCATCATCTTTAGCCTTCAGCAAATCAGCTTACTTCTCGCACTCAGACTCCAACCTCTTCCTCTCACTAAGACAATACTCGGTCCGCATTATAACTTCGTTTAGGAAAGCTTGACGGGCGATCCCAACATTAAACTCTGTAAACAAATAATGATAATCCATCTTACGGATCTGAGAGAACAATGCAGGAGGAGCCAAGTGGTCAATAAATTCACGAGAGACATAAGAATCATCCAAGAGGGAGTCATTCAACACATTCCATTGCAGAACAAAAACTTGGCGGAGAGTCTCAGCATTTAACTCTCGAGAGCCCATTGAAAGATCTTGTTTTGCAGAATAAGAGGGACCCGTAGCATCTGCGTTCACTGTTTATGTGGAATCAGAATCATGAAACATAAAAGCATGAACCGGAGAAGGAATTTTGGTACCCGTCTCCGAAACCGGAACAGAAGGAGCATTAACAGCATGGGAGGTAATCACAGCCTCGGTCATCACCGGAGGAACAACAACAGACCTGATAACAAAATCAGCTTCAGCTCCAGAAGCATTTGTACTAGAGTGGTGGGAAGAATCTGAAGAAATAACAAACTTTTCAGATGCACCAATAGAATCAGGGTTGCCACAGCCTCGATGTCAGCCTCAACATTCAGCATGCTACTTGCCAATAACTCTTTAAGGACAGACGGAGATTTACCGCCAGTAGCAGCCCCACTAGAAGTTTCGTGGTCTCCCTTTAGTTTCTTAGGAGGATGAGAAGAACCACTAGCATCCGTAATAGCTTGCCTTTTCTTGCGTGGACGCTTTGGCTTCTCAGCAACCACATTCTCATCAGCAATAATCCTAACCCCCGTGACTAATTCAGTCTCAGCTTCTTGACCACCACCGGCAGCGGAATCCCTCTGATCAGCACTGCCACCTTCCTTAAATAACCTATCCACACTTGCCTCCAACTTACTGTCAGCACGGGTTGGGGCAACTGATAGGAGTGGAACTACACGCCCTACGGTGGAATCCAGAAGTTTTGCTTCCCCTCAGCACGTCCCCTCTCTCCAACCTTCGCCTTAGTAGGATCCGCAACTTGGATAAAAGCAAGCAAGTCCATATCTGCATAAACAAAGAAATAAGTCAAGAACAGGGTCAAAAAACTAAAGGGTGAACAATGTATAACAACAAACACCCACCCGTTCCGTCGTCATGAAAAAAACTCGGATAAGTATTCTCATCCAGAGTATAATAATGACTCATTCCAACCAAACAAAGGAAGGGCTCCGAAAACTTCCGGAACGGAGCCGGATGTGCAACAAGGATATCATAATGGTCCGCATTAAACTCAGTTGATTTGGGAAACGGGTCTCTAGAAACGTTTTTATCGGTATACCATGGAAAGAAAGTTGGACAAGAAAATGAGTCGACCCAGAAGAAGTGGTCATTCTATTGTTTAAGTGAGTCAAGGGGTTTGGTATAACATACGGCGTCACTATCAGGACGTTTACTAAAAGACATCCATCCCTTATTCTTAGAATTTATGTAGAAACAACGGAACAACCCAACCGTTGGTTTAATATTATGAACACGGCACAAGATCTCAAAGTGAGAAACTTTGGCTGCCGCAATAACTGAAAGTTGAGATAGATTGATGCGATAATGCCTAAGCATGTTAACAAGGAAAGTTGAAAGAGGTAATCGAAAGTTGGCATACTCAAAGAATCTGGTATAAACACCAATTTTCCTAGTAGGCATTTCGTGTATTGTTTGGTTAGGACTAGGTAATTGCGGATGAACATCCCAGGGAATATGAAACTTATGACAAAACATGTCAAGACCTTTATGAGTAAGAACAGACTTAATATTTGTAATATTGCTCATGGTAAAAAGTAAGAAAGGATCAGAACCTAACCTGAAACAGTTAAAAAGCTTGAAGAATTGTTAACAATGGCGATAATGGAAGAAGAGGAGGAAAAGGAAACAGTGAAAACTGAATCGGGTATTTATACCCATGGCATATTTAATTCAAATTAATCTCAGATGGATACACGTATCCATGACGTCCGAGTCAACGGATAGGATTGAAAGTAAAAAATGGTGATGACAGTTAGACAAGTGGGCCACACAGTCAAATCAGTCAGAAGACGAAAGGCCAAGAAGAGTCCACGTCTCACACGTTTCACCTAACATGTACAACGAAACGTCGCGGAGAAGCAAATAGCCGTGGAAGAAGCAAATAGTCGTGGAAGAAGCAAATAACCGCGGAAGAAGCAAATAGCCGCGGAAGAAGCAAATATCCGTGGAAGAAGCAGGAGTGTCGCGGAACCATAGTCTAGTAACATTTATTGCGCACAGCAGGCAGCGCCACATGCAACAAACGAACTAGACTGGGAGGACTTGATGACGTATAGTACGAATAACAAGCTTATTGGGCTTAATTCGTAGTATACACATTTGGGCCCAGGCCCAACACGACAAAACATACGAGCTGCCACTAAGCCCAGGATAAGCTGGCTGCGGCCCGGATGTTTCAAGACGAACGCAGATAAGGCACTTCCACAACACACATGCGGAAGCCAATCTGTATCCGCAACCACGATTACAAGCGGATCCTTGCCCGACAAGGGTCCCACTCTGGCCACTAACAATCATAAGCGAAATACTAGGAAAACCTAGTATTTGGCTCACCTATAAAAGGGGGGTCTCTGACATTCCAAAAGGGTACGATTTTCTGACTCACATTTACACACACTTGCTCTGACATTTTCTGACAACATGATTTCTTACTCTTAAGGTAAGGCTAACGGTTTATCTTTATTTGTGCAGGAAATCGTCTCATCACTTGGTTTAGTACAAGATCCAATCCA